>JZLH01S0508627.1:15078-25296 GCA_001188425.1 Eucidaris tribuloides
AATGTAGTGACACTTTGTGATTTTTTAAATTCATCTGGGAGCAGATACATGTATCACTACTGTGTGTTCATCTCGTACATGTACGGCCAAAAAAATTGGGGCCCCCCTGACTTTCTAATTTGGTGTACCAATTTCTAAAAATGCAGTAAGAGACAATTTTTTAGTTCCACCATTTACCAAAACTATATACTACCTTTAATACTGGTTAGTACTGGGCTTTAGTTGGAATTTGATCAGCACACTCAATTTGTGATCATGTATCATGCTTGCTTCTGATACAAGTGTTGGGTAATATACTGTATACGCTGAATATTTCGTGGTGGTTTAATTTTCGCGAATTTCGCGACTTAACGTGAAAATTTTCACTTCCTGATATTTCTGTACAAAGTGAATGCAAATACAATAAAATCGCGAAAATATACCCTCGCGAATTCTACGTCTTGAAGCAAAATCGCGAAAATATATGGACGCGAAATATATGGCGTATACAGTACATGTACAGGTATTACACTGACAAATTATTGTCCAATAGTTATTAAAGTATCTGTTTTCATAGATTTTCATATTTGTCATGACACAACAGTGTACTTTCAATATCAACATAGAATATGCTAACTACTTTACATGTGGTAATGATAAAAATCAAATAAACTTGAGAATCCAAGTATTTTGCCAAACTAATATCCTAGTGAAAAAAGTACAGAGGTTAATGGCACTTAAGAGTAGAATTCCCAGTACAGATGGCAGTTCAGTATATTGTGATCCATGTTCAGTATAATGCACAATTTGTCAAACAAGTCCCTTTCATCATTATCCACTTTCACTGCCTCAAATGTAGAATAAACATCACCTTGCATTCGTAGAAGAATCCTCCAAGTTTGAACGCGGTTATCGTCAGAGAAAGTGCACAGTTCCAGACAGTTGTATATTTTGATGTTCAGGACAGATGTTTTGCATTTATTTGATTTATAAGTTGCGAGAATCTTAAGAATGACATCTTTGTGCACATGGATGAGTTGCAGGTTGAAGTGCATGGAGGAAAAAAAAAAGATGTATTGTGGAAACTACAGAATTAAAGGGGAATTCCCCCAATATGATAGTATGTATTCAGTGAATTCAGACATTTTTTTAGAAAGCTAACGTTTAAAGTTAAGCAAAACTGGTAAAACCATTCAAGAAACATGATTTTTCAAAAATTTGAATAAGTCCAAATGACACCCTACATGTACATGTATTCACATGTAAAAGGCTGCTTGGCAATTCTGGTCAGGTCTGTAACTCATACACTGTAGTGCAGAAAAATTACTTGATACTGACTTTGAATAAAATTGTCATGAATTGTAATTTTCTGTGTTATCAACAAAGCAATTGACCTACAAAGTATGTGTTGCACCTTGTTAAAGTTATGCAAATTCATCTCCGCCCTATACCTGAGAAACTTGGGTAAATTTTCATTTTTATGAAAAATTAACATAAAATGTACAAATTCAGTGGAGAGCTGTTCTTGTATGACATCATAGACTTAAATGGAATTGCCTAAAAAGCAACTTACAAATTTATCTAATTTATTTGAAAATCATACCAGTATCTCTTCAATGGCTTCTTTAAATTTGTAAAAATGTTCTAGAATCAAGTCCATACCTCAGATTACAGTTCAGCGAAAATTCTCCTAAGTTAAGAATACCATATAACTGTACATGTATCTAATGTTAAGCTGGTGGATTTAAATCTTAAAGTGATTCAATCATTGATTTAAATCATTCTTATCAAAAATCATTAATAGATAAACCAGTGAAATATGAGAGTTACTGATCTTGTGATTTATCCATGTGACAAAACTGGAAGAAAAACCTAGCTAAAAATGCAAAATTTTACTTCATCCTTTTTGAAAGAAAAGAACTGCTTTTAATATTAGGTATTTTAAATGAAAATGCTTCAAATTCCATCGAATCATTTGATTTCATCATTTTGATCATTTGATATGATTTCTGTGTACCATCAGTATTTGTAGCAGCTACAGTACATGTATGATTTCTTGCCCAGTTGACAACAACATTTATCATTGCATCTTCAGTATAATGATAATCTACAGCAGTTTAGACCTCAGTCCATCGCACACATCAGATACATTTACTGTCATGCCATCCCAAATACAAGTTAATTTCCCAAATTCCAACCTCTCCCTTCTAGCTATGTTTGAATTCACATTACGCTTGTTACTTTGTGACTGAGTAGGAGCACTATACTCACATTTCATGTTAATTTCACCTAATGACATCCAGCGGTACTCCAAGGTAGACTTACATGCACATCCATCAACTCATTGTAAAAAAAGAGGGATCTAGCCTTTACACGTCCAAAGATCATGAACCCCCCAAATTTTCTCTCCCGCTGGCATTACATGTACACACTGGTGTTATTAACCAATCCAACTCTAAATCACCGCCTCTGACATTTGATATCGTCAGAGAACCATGGGATCTGAAATTATTAATAAATAAACAGGATTTGGGACTTTGGTGACCTATTGTAGTTTTTTCGAGGCATTTATTCCACAGAGCACACTGTACATACAGAGTCGATTACCGTACATGTACTACAAATATACGCAACACACAAAACATAATGTACCTGTACATACTGTAGACCTACATGTACAGGTACATGTATGTGTTATTCATTGTATGTATTGGTACTGGTAGGTTTTCTCTTTGCACATGCTTTATCTTATTGTTATATTTCTATTGGGAGACACTTCCAACACAAATCATAAAATCTGTATTGACAGTATAACAATAACATTGACAATTCTGTACAGACACGGCCTAACATGTCTGTATTTCCATTTTTTCAATGGACAGAGTCCCAAGTTTATAAAAGGATGAACACATTACTTAGTAGTATAGTATAATTTGTTCTAACATTGTGGGAGTGGTAATACGGTAAAAAACAAACAACTTAATGATTTTACATGTAGTCTGCACAAAATATCATGATGACAGCAGTAATAGTTAACTTACCACAATACTACAGTGATCTCTGCATAACGGAGTAAACATTTGCAAGGCATTTCTTAACCCACCATGTAAAAGGAATACCCCATTAAATGGAGTAGATTTCAATGAGAAAGATAAGAAATGTTCAGCTGAATGTTACCTATTCATCATCAGTGCCCCAATTGCCCCTTATTAACATGGAGACCACTGTACTACAGTGTATTGCTTCTTCTACACCAGTGCCTTGTAGTGATTCCACCTAAAGGCCCTTTGTTTTAGCATCTTTTAGATTACCCCGGATCGTATCATTTTGCTGGTCATGCACCAATTCAAACCATTTTTTGAATTTCAATTTACTCATTGTTAGGCAATTAACTATTTCACTGCCCTCCTTTAAAGTGGAACATTCCTGTAACTTTTTCCTCATCAAAGCCAACAACATACCACACATACATACAAGCCCAATTGACTACAAATTCATTAGAAGTCATCCTCCAGATGCATGTTAAAATGCACCGAAAAATGCCTAGATCGCATTCAATAAATCCACAGATATTAACCTATTAAGTAGCATCAAAGGAGTAAGAAGGATCAGGCTGAGATCAAACATTATTCTCGTGAAACTTCGTTGTAGGGACTGCTGCTACATTGTGTAGGGGAAAAACAAATCATGCACATTAGGAAAGCTTTACCTGTACACATGTCATTGCCCTGATGTGGACATTGCACATAAGAGCATTAAACTGCCTGTTTTCCATCCATTTCAAGCCTGGTTTAATCTGACTGAGTGACAACAACAAGAGACCAGAATACATCCATGTTAACTAGCCAGTCTCCTGGAGGTGATGTTGCACTTTGAAGTGGAGGAGGATGAAGGTAGCTGAACCCATAGTCTGACTTCCAGACATTTAGATTAACCTATCTCATAAACTGCTATCTTCAGTTAACTGCTCTGACTAAGACTAGTGTCTTGACTCTTGATTTACTTTCATCGACTAAGGCGGAATGAGTGTACTCCAGAGGTAGAAAAAGTTAGAGAGTGAGAGTAATCTGGAGGTAGAAAAAGTTGCATGGTCTTTCAAATCAGACTGTGAAGCGCCATTATGTATGACCGGGGGGGGGGGGGGGGGATGGTAGAGAGGGAGGGAGATATGGAATTTGCTGCCGCTGGATCCGGGGGGTACATCAGATTTTATTTGGGGTGTGGTACCCAAGAAGTATTGTATCTCTAAGATAGCTGTAAAGCACCTGTCATGGGCCAACCGCCCACACCTCTTTTTCGGCTGTCATCACATTGATTTGCACATAAAACAGTCTCTGCTTGGGACCAGATGACTCCCCCATCCTTCAAATTGATTTATGATTAAGACGAGGGTGGGTACAAAAATGTTTCCCAATTACTGTATTATAGTCCAGATAAAATGTGTATGTTAAAACCATTGTCACCCACAGATTTTGACTAGTTAAAAGCACTAGTTTTGAAGTGCAGTTTTAACACCTCACTACCTGCACTTCTGGCCTTTTAAAAAAAAGATACTAGAAACATTGTTAAACACTTCCTTTAAAAATCAATTTTGTTTTCTTAAATTTCAGATTCACAATGGCAAGCAGTCCCACAAGTCCAGGTCAGATGGAAACCAACCCAGATGAAGCGGAGGAGTTTGGACGCATCATCAAGAGTCGATCAGGTATGATGAGAGAAATGGAGGGATGATCTATACAAGAATGTGAAATATCAAACATTTCTTTGAATGAATAACACCTTACAGTGTCTAGTATACAGTTACATGTATAGTATCAATCTTCCAGGAGAGGGTAAATATAAAATACATACACGTAGAGACGTAATTTGTAGTACGATGAGCTCCTTCAAACTTTTTATGAGGGATTTCCATAATTTCAGTTCAACTGTTAAAAAGGCACTATCTGCGAATGAATTGGTTTGTACCCTTTGCACGCGAATGTTGCATCTGTGCTCAATCGTACAATTACATTGAACAATCGTAATAATTATTTTCTTCTTCACCTTTGTACGAGAGACACAAGAAAATGGCTTGTGTGCTTCAGTAACATCTATATAGAAAAAAGACCACTTTCACTACTGCAATAAGGAAAGCAATATTAATAACAAAAATATGAAAACAACAATTGTCATTATTATCCCATCAGAATAAATTCAGTGTGTAAAGAGTTAACAGGTATTTGTATAAAAAAGATTTACATTTTTTTTTCTTCGATTTGAGCAAAGATTTTGTTCATATGGCTGACTAAGCTCTTGAAGATGCATATGGGGGTGATGTTATGGATGCATTCGAATGGTAATGTTAGTAATTTACACAAATGAACATTAGTCAAGCAGAGCAGTGCATAACATGGAGAAATGTATGGATATTTAGAGAAAAAGATAGAGGGCAATTCCATAAAATATGTACGTCTGACCCCCTATATGTGGGACCTTCCGGAAATGATTTCTTTGATTTCTCATTTTTAGAGAATTATAATGCTCTTAAATTATCATGGCTTGAGCAGTTCGTGGAAGTGAAGCATTAAAGAATGGAGAAAAATGGGGGGTCAGACGTACAAAAGTTGATTATTTTATGGAATTGCCCTAGAACAAGTCTGAGAGAAGTGGAGAGAGCGAGAGAGATGTTACCAATAGCTAAGTATGTACCTGTACACACGTATTGGTTATGACAAGAAACAATCGTCTAATGTTACTGATATCGACACCTGGCACACTGTCTGGTGAATTTGATTATCATTGCATCAGGGTCTTGGGAAGAAATGAGACAAAATGGAGGAGTTTAGGGCCTCTACCTTACCTACAGTGGAAAACCTGTTTTCTTCACATGTATACATGAGCTTAAAGACAGAGTAAGGGATTTGCACGTCAGAAAATGGTAAAATGAATGAAATCAGCTCAAATCGTTCACAATGTGAAGATTAGTATAAATAAACACCTGTCATAGAACCTTTGGGTAGAATACGTAGTTTTGGTGAAAATCTGGACAATTAAACTTCAAAATTTACAGTGACGTCGATGTGCACAGGCCGTTTCAAAATTGTCCGATGAGCTGTTAGCCAAAGGTCGCGTGGAGTTTAACTGTTTAACCAATCAGTGTGCTCCGCTGGTCTTGCGACGGTACACATAACCGTGATTCGCAATTTGAGCAAAATTTAAACTCACGGAGAGAACAACAATCTGGTAACATGTTGTTATTCTCATAAAACAACAAATTCATGACGTATGGATCTCAAACTTTCAGCACACCTTTTGTAAGTACTAAACTACCGTTTGGTATTGATAATGAAATGGACTTGCAAATCCCTGACACAATCTTTAAAGGGAAATTCCAACTGTTATATTTTGACATCTAGAAAACTCAGATGTCAGTGAAAGTTTGAATAGATTTTATTATCGAGAATTGAGGATAAAAAAAGTTTTTTTAAAAATATTCCTAAAATCTGAAAATCATTACAAAATTGGTAATGTTGTGATATTAATATCCCTCCACTTATTTTCAATGTGTACAAAAATATCACTTAATTTTTGTTTTCTGTTGCATATTTATAATGTTTGAACATATGTAGGCCTACCTGTATGTCACATAGGAAAACATTTGGAAAAAGTATTACACTTACTAAGAGTACTTACTATCTTTTGTTTACAAAATAAGTGGAAGGTTGCTGCATAAATAGATACAGTATTACCAATTTGTAATGATTATAAAAGGAAAAGAGTGCAAAGTTTGTTTGTATTTGCCCACTTTTACTGGGATTTTTTCCCCCGATTTTTGTTGTTGCTTTTATTGAAATCAACTTACTATCAACAGGAATCTCATCTCCACAGCCACACTGACCATAAAACACTGACTGTGTATCACTGTACATGCCTACATGTACTGTAAATGGATGTCACACATTTTTATTCAATTTATTCACCGTAAAAGCACAATGTGTCAGGCTTTCCGTGGAATATAAGAGTCGTGTTACCGTTAGGTATCTCTCTAGGTCTGATGAAGCAAGTGGTATAAGATCCGTCTCGTCTGCCGATACTAAGAGCAGGTGGTCATTTAGCCGAGACACAAGTGTGGTCATGTGACTTTGTATTGGTTACAGGAGGCCTAGAGCATGCTGTTAGCGAGGAGTATTTTGCAGTGTGGAGTTTTTTTGCATTTCTCTCAGCATGAAACTTGCACCAAAATAAACATACTTGAATATTTTTGCTGAATAATTTTGCTTATTTTCTTTTTTTTTATACATGATAAGTAAAGAAAGCATTCAATTTTTATGCTGTGTGATTTTTAGTGAAAGGAACTTGTTGATTCACCAATTTGCGGTTGCCTAAGGTCCATGAAATCAATGCCTTTAGTGTTGATTATTATTAATATCATTATCATCTATCATTATCATAATTATTTGATGTTTTTGATTTGAAATTGGGTAGGGAACTTTAATCTTAAGTGGTACAATACATAATGTGCCAATTTAAAAGTCCTGTAAAAAAACAGAGATAATGAGTTTCAGAAATTTCACATCTTTGTTACTCATTGCCTGATTTGTATCACATTTCACTGATTTAATTGATATTTTCTAAAAGCTTTTTACTGTAGCTCAATACCTGTAGCACCATATGACCAAGGATCCAACATTCCTAAATTGTGTTTTGTGGTCAGTGTTTGTGTATTCTAATTAGCCCTCTCATCCAGTTTGAATGTTGTCTCTGTTATGGTATGTTATCATCTTCAGTAGATTTCTACAGTCAATTCATCTAAAGGTGACAATAAAATAAATTTTGCTAGACAATTTCTGCATTCCTGCCTGTATTCTGCATCTCTAGAATAATAAACTATACATTTTAAAGATTGATACAGAAAACTTTCATCGGTTGAAGGTACAGTACTGTACATGTAATCATACAGGGTACAATGTAGTTTAAAGTGATAGGCTAACATTGTGGAGCTTCAATTTAAAAAATTGTCAAACTTTGATATCTGAGCTACATAGTAGTATTCAAATTGACAAATAAACACACTAGAATACAGAAGTTTGGAAAGTTACACTGCCAATGGCAAGTTATGCATAAATAAACAATTAAAACTTGGGGCGAGTTTTAATAGCCTAGGTGTACACACAGTAAGTCTATGGGAGGAAATGTGCAAGTGAATCTGGTCAACTTACAATTTTCACTTTTTTAAAGCACTAAATAATCATTTTGAAATACAATTTTTTCAGGGCTTCATTTTTAGACCTCATCAAAGACACTGGTAGCATGGGGAATCATGTGACTCAGATTTTTTTAACTGTGGTAAATGTTAGCCAATACCTTTTATGAGCTTGTACTCACTATTTTGTTGGTAAGCTTTCATCTACCCTTGTTGACTTTAAATATACATGTAGGACAGGCATTGTGTACCAGATTAAGGGCACGGATTGTACCAATTGTTATGCTGGGGAAACAGGCAGAACTCTCAGTGATGAATAGATAAGTACAAAAGAGCCCTCAGATTGAACAACCCATCCCATTCAGCTCTAAGAGGACACACTCTCAATACAGGACATAATATTGGATGGGACGATCCTGTTATCATTGAGTTTGAAACTACTGTAACTACAGGTCAAGAAAGGTGAAAGAGTCAGTACATAGATAAAGAGGTTAAAGGTATTGGCTAACATTTACCACAGTTAAAAAAATCTGACCCACATGATTTCCCATGCTACCAGTGTCTTTGATGAGGTCTTAAAATGAAGCCCTGAAAAAAATTGTATTTCAAAATGATTATTTAGTGCTTTAAAAAAGTGAAAATCGTAAGTTGACCAGATTCACACGCCCATTTCCTCCCATAGACTTACTGTGTGTACACCTAGGCTATTAAAAATCGCCCTGAGTTTTAATTGTTTATTCATGCATAACTTGTCATTGGCAGTGTAACTTTCCAAACTTTTGTATTCTAGGGTGTTTATTTGTCCATTTGAACACTACTATATAGCTCAGATATCAAAGTTTGACAATTTTTTAAATTGAAGCTCCACAATGTTAGCCTATCACTTTAATCCTATGCTGAACAGGGATTCTTGTTGGCATTCTCACCTATCTTTTGTCCAGTGATCGCAAAACAGCAAACAGTTATAGAAAAGGTGTGACTGATCCCTTGACTTCAGTATTAAGTCCATAGGAGTGGACGAAAGCTTGCATATGGATTAGTGTCCCTCAACCCTTTGAAATGAACACAGCACCAACGTACATGTACAAGTATGTGGTCCTTTGTTAAACTGTAAAAAATAAAGTCACAACTCACATCAATGAAAGAAAGTCATTTTCATATAGGCATATACTTTGAAATGTGATTTACGGTCACAAACTTAAGAATAAAGTTCCCTCTCTCCCTTGAGTTAATTATCGATTACATGTACATGTACTGTAGGCCCTACAGTGTACATGCAGGATGTTTAAAACCCTAAAAATTGGTTCTTGGTATGGTCCGGAGACCTAGACCCTTTCTTGATACCTCCAACACTGATGTTGCTGAAGTTACAGGATTTGATATTGAAAGGCTGAATCAAAACTCGCAACCTCTGCTGTGCAAATTCTATGTGTAAATATTTTATACAATTCTTCATCCCTATTCAGTTTGTTAATGGAAATCTGTGGCACATAGGGACAATGTTACCCTGTGGTGCTGACACAGTTTTTAAAACTGGATTAATGCTGATATGTTTATGAGTTGGTGGATATGGAACAGTGGAACCAAAAGTGAATTGTTTTATTTGTTTACAATTTAAGGTTAATCATGTGACACAGCGGCTGTAGTGCAGAACATATTACTCACAGAAGATTGCACATAATGCCTCTACTGTACATGCATACACTTGAAATGTACCATACACTTGGGTATAATGGTTTCCATTTGAATGACTTTTATGTATTACTGATGTCTGTGTCATATACGTACATGTACATTTATTTCTTCCTTTAAAGGCAAGGTTCACCCTGACATCAAAATGATTTTAATAAAATCAGAACAATGGGAGAAACATATTGATGAATGTTTGGCGAAAATCCACCAAAGAATAACAGAGTTATGAGGTTTCAAAGTTTTAAATTTCTGACGTCACATGCGAGCAGCTTCCCATACATGTATGTCATGTGATATAAATTACATAAAAGTGCCGTTTTCTCAGAAATTTGAAAATGATTTTACCTGTGCATTCAATACATGTA
>JZLH01S0508628.1:0-16923 GCA_001188425.1 Eucidaris tribuloides
CGGGTGCGTATGACCGGTCCCTTGATTGACTGTTTCGTATGAGGGGGTAGAGATATCAAAAACGTGGTCGAAAGAGGAAACTTTACGCAATTTACTTCATCTTTAGGAGTTGTCGTGTTAGCGCGGGAAAACAGGGACGTCCCATCACGACTCACGCATATACACGACAACCCGAACTACCTACCCACTCACCGTACACGGGTTGATTACTTTAAGTCTGCGATTTAAACATCCTGGAGTTTCTTGAACGTAATACACCGGCATTACTACTTAATGAGTTCATCATAATATCGGATCTTATTCCAGACTGACAGCTCAACGACGAAACTCGTGTGTTGGGATAGTTTCACGCTCCGAAGCCTCTCAAAAGAACTCGAAACTCTCCTTTCTACATGCGCATGGACGGAAGAGTGTAGGGGGCATTCATAAACTCGCCACAAACGAAACACGCAGGCCGTGTTTTTTGTCACATGTGATTCCAGACAAACTCTGTCCCAAACTTCAATTTTCGGACAAATTTATTTTTTGCAGCCGTATTTTTCTTCGGACACTGCCAAGAAGGACACCAACAATCCAGCTATCCACAAAGTGTTTGGAGCACGAAAACACTACTAACCAGGAAAACATTTTTTTCGGTTAAAAAGTAAATAAAATGTCGGCGGTGGACTTATTTCGGCCGCCTGTGTGCGGGATTTCTACCACAACAAACAGTACTCCGACGAAATCGAGTTGTTTCACAATCGAATCCTTAGTTTCTAAAGATGATCATCGACATCGGTCTTCGTCGACGCCACCGAAATCGCCCACGCTCGCGGCGACGGCATCCACGGTCGACTCAAACTCGCTAGCATCGTCACCCCTGACGCCGCCTGCGGCTAGCCGGGGCGGTATCATCAAACCCATGCCCACAGAAGCCTCGTTCTTTACCTCCTTGGGCAGCATGAAGGGACTATATCACCCCGAGCCCGTATACCACTCGTCCACGGCACCCCCGTCTCACATCGGCCACATTCCCCAACAACTCGGACTAGCGCATCACCATCACAACCTGGCCGCCGCAGCCGCAGCGGCAGCAGCGTCGCACAGCCACCCGGCGTTGGCCGGTGTGTTCGGGCCGCCCGGGATGGCGGGGCCGAGGCGAGACGGCTTCGGACTTTATCCGTGGTTGTTGGCGAGGAATCGGTTTCTAGCCGCCGGCCACAGACCATTTCCAGGTGAGTTCATCGGTAAAACGATCTCTTAATCCTCTCTCGTTTTCAGGTCAACGTGTAACAAATTCTACGACATGGATTTATGAAAAGGAAAAACACGTTACAACCTCAAAACATAACCTAAAATAAAGGCAACGCTTGACATCATACTCACGGAAAGTCAAGTTATGAGTTTTTGTTTTGTAAATCCAACCTCAACAGGTTAATGTTTCACTAATGAGGATATCGTATTACACTTGAAGTATTTAGTAATTACCGTGAATTTGAATTGAAGGTTGAAAGTAGTACTGTACCCTGTAAATCAATTATAAACAGTGACTGTAAGATGATCAAGTGGTCCAGTTTATTCATCTCTTGTGGAGGCTTTGTGAAACCATTATTCGGTTGCTCCTTGGTGGCTTAAAACCTATTGACAATAAAATGAAACTTTATAGTAAAAGATTAGGGAAAGTATTATGTGCATATTAATAATTATCTCATGTAATATATTTATATTTACAAAGCTACATAAAATAATGTTGGAAACCTGAAAAATATATAAATAAGTTATAGTTACTTTAGCGTAGAGTTAGGTTATGATGCTGAGTTCATCCTGAATTTGTTATATTCATTTTATTTCTTATAATCATTAACATATCACCCTCGAACAAATATAAACAACTATGAAAAAACTCCATTTGACCCTTAAGGTATCTCTTTGAAATCACCTTAAGATTTGCTTTTAACTATGGTAATTTAATGGTGATTATGCTGTGATTATCATAACCATATTAAAAAAAAAACACACTAACGTGTATGTATACTCGTTCTTGGAATCTAAAGTAGAATCTAAAGTTGGCTTTAACTTTGTTTGTTTTTTAAATGCGCCACAATAAGCTGTATTGAAATCATTTACATTATTGCACGGTTATCCTTCTGTTAAGAAACGGGTATAAAAAAAAATGCATCGTATATGCCTTGAGCAATCACTATGAATCGGCGTACATGTATAACTAAAGTCACAATTCTAGAATCTATTTGTAAAAGTTCAATGGCAGATGTGTTTTACTATATGATATTAAATGTGTTCAGAGTTATGGTTGCATTAGGAACCAGAGAAACAAATGTACGGCATCCAAATAGATGCGCATCGTAGAGATATCGACAACATGGATACGATAATGAGTCAATAAGAATTCAGTTTCATGACACCGTCGCAATAAAGTAAGATTAACCCATTTTCTCTCCTATTCTTTTCGACACGTATGTTTGGGGATGTTAGCTGTTGTTTTTCTCTAGTGCCTCTATAGATTTTGATTTATCGTGTTGTCCTAGGCGTCTACTCGCTATTTACTTTATTTTCGTTCTCCAGCGCGGAGCGCTCACGCCGGAGAGATCAGCGACAAGTGCCTATCCAAATCGATCGATATAAAACCCTCGCAGGGGAACGGCGAGAGGAAACGTTTGGAGTGGAGTGTGTTTTCTGCTTCATGCCCCCATGCAATATGCATCTCCTCCTCCTTTCTCGAGTCCTTATCTGTGGTATGGTCGCACAAACGAGCGAGTATATCAATTATGAGCAAATAAGAGCGCTTCCGAATTCAGCCAAACACATTGATCTGATCACTTACGAATGCGAGAATTAACAGCGATTTGTTTTACTAATGGACGAATGCAAATATAAGGCATGAAAGTTTCTGTATTGATGTAACAAATTTACAGTATTCTGCTGGTAAATTGTTAAGTTGGAAAACGCTGAATTCTACTAAGGCCCATTATATGATAATGGTAGGATTAAAACTTATATTAGTAGACAAGAAAGAGTGGTATAATGACAATAAATCAATTTCATGTTATCATTATCAATCAATCACGTTGACATGACATTCATAAGTGACAGGTATTTCATATAAATCACTTAACTGCTTAAAATTGTACTTTTATCTCAGACAGTAAAGCATTTGATGAGCCCAATTCATATCTCAGGCTATAGATTAATTTCTTGTTTATATACGGTTGTTTTCATCATCTCTCAAACTGAAAATTATATTTCATCTCGTCTGCCACAATGTAAAGTCCGAAACACCACAATCGGATTTCGCAGTCTCCATGATGAGCATTGTGAATATTGTAATAGAAATTAGCATCCAAAAACCCGTAAAACTAGAAATTGCTCTATAAAGGAAGAAAGGTTGAGATCCGTTGTACACATAATATTCAACCATTAAGTCAGTACACAAAGTAATGTGAAATATACACCAGAAAAATTGAGCTTGTCCGCCCGTCGCAGCATGCAGTGGGACCCTCCGCAGCATCACGGCCTCCCCATGGCAGTGTTCCCGCTAAACCGTACATCGTGACGCACGCCCCTTGGCCCGTCGTACATTGTACACACAAGGCTCTCGTATGAACACAATTTTTCATATTTTGTGTAAACGCAGATTGACCATCAAACCACGGGTCACTCATAATACAGTCGTCTTCGTCGGAACGGTTGGACAGGCTGGCAAAACTGACTAGTCGGCGTTAAAGTGACATTGTCCCTTGCCTGGTCATGAAGCCGACACTTTAAAGCGACACTGCTATCTGACCGTATACTATAATAATTATCATTTTAATAATCGGTTAAATCATCGATACATAGCCTTTGCTTCATAGCACCCATATTTTGTATTTTTCGTCAGATTTCCAGTTTCGCAGTCACTATCGATTACTTGCTTTATAATATTAAATTTCACCCCTCATTTAATGCAATAAACTCTTTTAGGATTAATATGCGATATATATGAATAAGAATCTGCACGTATAGTTTCAGCTTCTAGGGATATTATATTCAATGTAATTACTCAAAAGCAATACCAAGACTTGCAGGTCGTAAGCATTGTTACAAATTGTTTGAAAACTTTTTACACGAAAGTTACTGCGACGGGACGCACCGTCACAAATTTGGGTTATAATAGCGGCTATCATAACGTCATAACGTTTTTTTTTTTCAAAAGGACGCAGAAAACTCTCATTATTATCCCTAAAGTTTGATACCGTATCAGGTGTCCTAGCTTAAGTTATTTTCCATTCGTATTGTTGTAGATCATTTTATCATAATCTTAAAATCTTAAAATAAAAATGAACTCATTTCGGATGAACCCTCCCCGTCGATAACACAGATTCGTCGTCCCCTCAGAGATAAAACAAATTACCAACGTCGGCCCGAGCCTATTCAACGATGATAAAGAAACCCTCAAATCAAGGCGAAGTTCTCCCGGGTTATCATAATTCCCGAGTCGCATCCTCCATATTATCAGGGATTCTTGACAGTTTTCTCGTCATCGTGTCATCATTACAAGAAGCCAAAAAAAATGTGACTTAATACCCATGAACCTCCGTTATTAATAGGTCATAGTTTAAGGTTTCACATTAAGCACCACATCTTCGCCCGGTTTCCATACATCAATTTGCGGGTTAAGTACCCGTGCATCGCTATCATATCATGGTATCAGTAGTGATATAATCCACGGGAACCTTTTATTAATATATCGGGCCGGAGTGTAAGTTACTGTTAAGAAAGTAAGACGTCGTTTGCCGTTTTGGGGTTTTACTTTCATTGACTTTTGTGGATCACGTGACACATTATAATCAAAATCGGAATTTGACGCGCGCCAAGAATTGTCATTATTGAGTCATAAGTTGAAAAACAATATAAAATGTCACCGAAGTCTTAAGAAAAGATGATATCTTAATTATCATTGAATTGTGATTCGATGCGCGTCAGACATCAACTTACCAACAGTTTTATATTAATGTTTCTCCAGCCCACGCTAAGTGTTTATAATTCGTAACGAACACTTGCGTGTTTCATGTCATAATGAATGTATAATTTGTTTGCCGCGATAAACTGCGAACACTCTGTCAAAAAGGTAAATAATAAGTGTAATCAATCATTTTCAATCCTTTTCCCCTGAACGAATATCGTGCAAATGCATTAGGATATGACCGCTTGATTAATTTAAATTATTAGCCGATGGAAAGTTTACTGAGCACGCCACTTTTGCGAGTTAAATGTTACTTCGATTTCTTTGACAAGTTTATAAGCGACTGTCTAATGGAACTTATTACTTTCGCATGCACGCGGACACTTACCAACCAATATAGCTACTCTGATGGCTCTCGTGGTTTCACTCTAGCTCTGTTGTGACTACTTAAGTGGAAACAAGTGTATATATGCAGCAGGGTTATTAAATTTTAGCCGTGTTTTTTTCTAAACTGTTTTTATAACTTTTGAAATTCTTCACTTCTTCATACAGAGCATTGTTCGTTGTCCGCTAATATTTAATCAACAGTACATGCATTTAGCATTATGTTATTTAAGTTTGCACCGCTCTTACCACCACTCAACTTTTCTGACAAAAGAGGTTGCTTAAAACATATTAGTACATTATAGGGATGTATAGAGGTAATGTTGGGAGTATACAAATAAATTACTAAAGAATGATTAATTCATTAAAAAGAAGAAGGTATCGATGTAATTTCAAAAGTACATATGGAAGATGACATTGGTGTTGATGTTGATTTCAATGTGATAATGATTCGGTTTAAAGGGCCAATGTTATTACAAACTTTCTTTGCTAAATAACAACCCTTCCTCATACGTTATTTAAGAATAATTCACCAATACAAATATTATTTATGTTACATTGATTCAGTTAATTACATAACAGCTTCTATCATAAGCATTAAAGGTTGGCTTCTTCCTTCAAGTGATCATTTGAATCTAAATTTATTTAAGGTTCGATGATCTAAACATAATATAGATAAACAATTCTCGAGAATAATTGCGATTATCGTCAACAATAGTATTCGGAATATTTCTATCAAGCTGAAAAGAACTTGAATACAGATCTAGAGGTTATTTAAGTGGAACAACAATGAAAATTATCATTTTGCCATCAATCCGTCGATTTTGTATGCTGTATCAATACTGTATAAGTTGAATAACGGTTGCTGAAGATATCTCTTTTCTCACTCATAGCTTAGACGTAAAGTAATTGTTTGATATGCAGTCTGTGGCCCTGGTGGTTTTTTCACCATACTATATCGCTATTACTTACGCTGGTTGGATATAATCCAGACACAGTAAGCCTGTAAAACTTATACCAACAAATACTGATAATTTTTCCTACAATTCGGAGGACAATTGTGCAAAAGTCTACCATGATATTCCCCCCATAATCTCTGTTTTGGATTTGAGGATATTGGAGGGCAATTATAGTTTGCCATATTGCCCCATAATCTCTGTTTTGGATTCCAGGATATTGGAGGGCATTGCCCCTGACGAACTATCTGGGCCTTGTCATGTTCAGTGAGTGGAACATTGTCCGGTGCTAAGTCCGAGTGTTAATCCTGCAATGTTCAATAATATGTGTCGTTAACACAATGGCTGCTTACACAAATTCATCGATTTGCTGACGTACACATTATGCGGCCGCCACCTCCATTGACCACTGGCATTCCAGCTCGCTTAGTAGGTCCATCGTTGAAAACACTCGCGCACCATATTTCATAATAGTTGGGGGGAAAAAGAAAAAAACGCACTCCTCTCTCTCTTTCACGAATGGACATTCTTCTGGAATTTGTTATACAGAAACTAACAAGTGTTATTAAGAGGTAATTAATAATGTCGTTGTATTGACAATAATAATAGTCAGCAAACCAATTATAGCTGTTTCGGGGTGCTCTTGAGCCCAGCATTGTGTGTTCGTTAACACCTATTGAACACGGGCTTAATCGGGGCTAATGGCAGTATCATACTACGGGGCGTTTTGCGCGGAGGACGCGGCCCATACATCGTTCAGTATGAATACAAACCAGAGTCGCACACAATACTCCGTTTTGGAATAAAAGGTCGTCGTAAGGCTTTGAAAGGACCCTCGAAAGAAAAGGGGAAAACGAGGAGTTTATTAAGAAGTAGCTCACCATTGAAAAGAGAACGCCTCTTACTAAGATTGACCGAAATGTAAATTAATTAGACCACTTATCCGAGCTTATCGGTCAGTTTAGGTTGCATTAGGGCTTTTACTTCTGCTAAATGTTTTTCGCCAAAGAATTCAAAAGTAGTAAATGCAGCTCAGCAACCCGTGTGGTCTGTACGCGCGCTGGACTTGGATCGCATTATACCCGAGGAAAGTTTCAGAGAGTGATAATAGTTATTGAATCCTTTAATATGCCAGGTGAAATGCTCCTTAAATAATGTTTGGACGAATCAATAAGTATCCTCTCATGATGTTGACTTTTAACACATGTTTTGGTGGTATTTCGTGTTTTATTGCTATGATTATAAAAAAAAATGATACATCTTTCCATAGTTCTCCTTCCTGTACCGAATCTAAAAACCAGTTAAGTACCGTATGTTAACACCTGACGTTTTTTATCCACATCAACCAGAAAGTAGATTCGATGTCCAAGAAAAAAATATAGAATAAGGATATCACTATATATACATTGGTTGAGCTCAAAATAACAAAATATTAGTCGAATTAACCCTCTCAATACCAGGGCAACAAATCCCCATAGACTTTGCATGGGGTGTTCTCAGTGTGGCACTGGAAGTGTCGAAGGCACAAATGACAATTACCACAGTTAAAAAAAACGTGAGCTACATAATCCTCCATGCTCTAAGTGTCTTTGATAAGGTCTATAAATGAAGCCCCACCGCAGTAGTATTTCCAAGGGTGTTGTTTAGTCATGCATATCTTGCCAGTGGCAGCATAACTTTCCAAACTTGTACTGAAATGTTTGACATTCTTTTTTTTTTTACATGGAAGCTCCCCAATAATTGTGTCTTTAACTATTTTCAGAGTTTACTTGGCTATTAATCTGATACTGTTCGGAATAGGATGTTTTTAATATCATATATTGACAGGTATGAATACTTTTTTATTCTTACATGGTACTCATTCGAACTACCGTCCACCATGTTTGATAAACCTTTACCTAACGACAAGACGTTTCTGTGGAGGCTCGCACTTACACATCCTGATTATTTTCTCAGTTTATTGCGGCCTTCGATCTAGTTAGGCAGGTCATGAAAGGCGCGCTTTGAGTCCGTTCGTATTATATTGTGGTCAATTCTGTGTTAAATTAAATAGGACTAAACGGGGCGTAATGGGGTTATTATATTATACCTATATACCTCATTTTGGTTACTCTGTTATATAGCAGGGCATGGAGCGAGGTGTTGAACTCTCGGCTGTGCTGCACCCATTCAAATTAAGTATAGCATGTTAAATTGCCTTGTTCTCCATTCATAGCAGTTTGTTGAATGATTGTTTGGGTAAACTGACGGGGGTTATGGAGGAAACGCAAACGGTACATGTCGAGCGGAATAAATATATTTGTTTAGCTCGCCATATTATTGCTTCTAGATATACGACGTCTTGAACAGTCCTCGATAGGTTTTGTGCAAAAATTCTGGAGATTTGCAATGATTATGCTATGATAACCTCATCTGATGTTATTATATATGTAATTATTCTGGTCGCCTAAGCCAGTGTACTCCTCCAAGTCGGAATGGAAGGCTTGTAGTAGGCTATAGTAATCTGGAATTACTTTTTTTTTTTCTAGGCATCTTGGAGGAGTGCACTTTGATGGCACATTTCTTTATTATTGTAATTTTATATTTGTATATATTTCTTTTATGCGAACAAATGATGATGATAATAATAATAATAATAATAATAATAATAATAATAATAATGATGATGATGATGATGATGATGATGATGATGATGATGATGATGATGATGATGATGATGATGATGATAATAATAATAATAATAATAATAATAATAATAAAAATAATAATAATAATAATAATAATAATAATAATAATAATAATAATAATAATACTTGAGGAGAAGCAAACCTTAATTTACCAGTATTGAATTAATCTACGGTTCTGATATAAATTAATCCCGTAGAAAACTACAAATCAAGTTTCATCATCACAGCATTTTATGGTGATTATTGTACAACAAAGAGGAAATGTCTGACTATGAAATTTTCCCATCAGAAACTTTAAGCAGTGTTTGATTCTGGGAGCATTGGTGTCTGTATATGGACTACTTTCAATCTTGCCATGTCCTTTAAGTAAACACAGAAAAGTGTTAATGGCAAGTTGATATCAAAATGGAAGAAAGATGACGTGTTTTCGAGCTTTTCAACCCCGGTGGTTAAGATTTCCCCAAGTGTTCCTCTTTACAATTTGAAAACATATCTGGCGATTTGATATCTTTCAGAGTCTTTGTCTTTAGGACTGCAAATAGAAATTGTTCATTATCTTTATTCGTCAGAGAAGATATTGTCATTTACTTGTCACATGTTTCAATCCATATTTAGCACAAATTGTCTGAGGTAATATATACATATATGTCATTTTCTTACGAAAGTATAGATACAAATTATTTATGTAACTTTAACATTCAGTTCCATTCGTTGGAAATTGTCAATTCATGAATTACCATCAATGACAGCATCGTGAAACCAAATTGAACAGACTGGACCATTCCACTAATATGTTTATCGTAACATTTATTACGGCTTCCGACGTGTGTGGCGGCTATTTTTCTTTTTGTTTTTCTATTTAAAGGCACCATTTTCTGTCGGCTGCTCAGTCTTAATCGCTATCATCATACGTTGTTTGTATACATTATAGCTGAGGCAGTCTGTGATCGGCCGCTCGTTAATGTGGCGGCACTATCTACCAATTTTTTTACCACGTTAATGTAATGATATCATGAACAGTATACACAGTTTATCCACATATTTATTTATGCGTCCTCCTGTGTATATCGCATACTTCAGTACTCCTTATACTGCCGCCTCCCAATCACACCTGCTAAGCGCGCCCATACCGAATGGCGGCGAGTTTCGTTTCAACCTTAGTCGCAAACAATAATTCCAAATCTGCTAATAGCCTGAAAATACCTTGTAATCTGCCGCCGAAAATACAAGAGGCGATTAAAAACAAATGTGTTAGAGGATATGATATGTTTAGTTAAGCCGAAGTGTGCTTATATAGGATGCGGCAGCGCTAGCGGGAAACTGGTAGCATTGCAGCCGTCTTGCCTCCGGGAAAGAATGGTGGAGCGAGCTTCGAGCCAATTGCTGGCCGACAAAAACAAAGTGGAAATTCAACGTTGAGGGCAGTCGTTACAATAGTTCAGAGCTCTACAATAGTTTTGCACTCGACAATGAAGATCGTTGCATACAACTGGCTCACCCAGCTCCAAGAAATTACCTGATGCTACAACCTCATACGAAAGAAGAATAAGAAGTTGCATACATGTAATATTACTCGGAAACATGCTACACGTTGTCGTGTTAAAGACGAATACATAGTTTGTTTTGATGTACATGATTAAAACACATTACTCAAAAAAGCGGAGCAATTAGTAAACTTCGTTTTCAAAGTCATTTATTTTGAATACATTTATATAACAGCAGACCTACTTGATTTGCCGATAACCTATTTATAATCAATCCCTTGTTCAGATTTCAGATAATCTGAAAAAGAACAGTTTATTGCTACATTGAAAAATTAATTGCCCTGAGAATTTTCTATGATTTTCCTGAGTCAAAGTACACGTATGTCTGGAAAAAAGTTTTGAGCAGTTAATATACTATGAAATTATCAAAACTAGTTTAAAATTCTGTTTTGCACTTCATTTGATTTAAAAATGAAATCATTACCTTGATTTTTTTTTAATAAATACTTGAAGTTTCACGAGTTTTTTTTTTATTTTATCTTATTTTATTTGTCGTCACTCATGTATCCCCTCTGAAAATTGCTCGGCAACAAGTTAAACGGTCAAACCACAACTTTTTAACGTTCACGTCTAAAGGCGTGAGACACAATCTGCATGCATGGTTCGCAAAGTTCTGGCGGGGGAACTTGGCGAAATATCGACTCCAATTTTGACCGTCCCACATGCATCTCCTAAAACTTATCCCCTTGTTGGACCAACGAGTATTTCCATTTCTGACAGCGAATGCAAATGGTTGCTTTCGGCTACTTAAGCGCGGATAATATTACGCGTAACCTGTCATCACCACCACGCGTAGCAGTCAATTGCACTTAAGACACAAAATGGCGGCCGTTTGGGTAAATCGATGACAGGCGGGCAGGCTGTCCGCCTCTTGCATGACATTTAGAGTGCTGTTTCAAACATGATACAGAGGGCGTCCTGCTTAAGTCCCATAATACAACACACATAGGAGGCAACCCGATTATTGTTTTCTATTTGCTAACGAATTCGCCAGGAACATGTGACACTGTTATCACTGTTATTATCACTGTTATTGTTGCAAGTCAAGATTTGTTAATTACCTCAGACATGATATAAATGCATGAGTCTTAATTGTCTGAAAAAAGTGCATAATTGCCACATTCGACCAAGTTTTATTTCATTTAATTTCATTTTATTTAGTTTTTAATATCCACAAACATATCGCATAAATACAATTATTAAACAACACAGATATCATTAACAAAGAATAAAGCCAGTCATAAACCGATTAAAATTAGAGTACAGCGAAAGAACAAAACAAAATACAACACAATAGACAACCGATTCAACCCCAAGCAGTTGCTGAGGCATGATAACATAGGTCAAATATTTGAATTGGTTAAGAAGAAAATGACAAAATTATTACACGTGGATACAGAGGGATGTTGCAATGACAACAAAGCTAACTGGAAGATAAACAACATTAAGCACTTACACATGGAATAATATGTTACTTGTAGCATTTGGTTTTAAAATGAATATCACACTTTCCAGCCACTTTTGCATGGCTGCCCCAACAAAAAGTTTCAAACAAAAAACAAATGAGAATCACGTTTGGCACATCAGTTTTCATTCATTCGCCATCAAAGTTTGCGAAAGATAAAATGGTGTACATGTAGCTGATGATAATCATTGGTACAGACAACGCCCAAACTAATAGCTTCTTCATAAATTCAGTAACTTAAAACATAGTTCATTATTTTAATGACCTGTGCGATTGTTAAAAAGTATTCACTGTTCACTCTCTAACATGTCTAAGTAAGTGATTTGGAAATAAATGAGTTAACCTGTCAAGCCACTTAAAACTGAACGAAAACAAATCTTATTGCACTCATGGACGAAGGCAGAATTCGTGTGCGCACTTCGTGTCTCTACTTTTGTCGGATCGAAATGGCAAAAAAAATGAAACAATTCGTGTTTGTACGAAGTCAGCAGTAGAGCAGCTCAATTGTGTATTCAAGACGTGTGATCTTGTTTAGATGGCGACTTCCAGTCAATCTGGGCGGTTTTCTAAATCCTAATAGGACACAACTAAGGGTATGAATATGAGCAAAGAGACGGTGGATAAACGAGAGGGGAAAACGCCACTGTTTCAGCAACAGACAAGAGCCTATCGAGTACGCGCGCATGCTGCAGACATGATGCGGGATTATGTTTTCCGCGCGCCACCCGCGTGCTGGCGGGAAAAAAATTGCCGCATGAATTTTAACACCGCCATCGCCCACGGGGTGAACAAACATATCCTGGCCCAAAACTCGTAAGACAGAAGTAATTATACCATGTAGGAGTTATTGTCTGCCACTCATATATAACTCACATAATTCGCTCCGGTGAATTGATTTACGTTTGACAAGTAAACTATAGTTTGCACCGTACATGTTCAACATTAAGCTTCACCTGCTCCCTGTGAATACGCATCTCGTTTTATTATTGATTGTGCAACTCAAGTTGTTAGAAATATTCGAAAGCAAAATACCAATTTGCAAATACACGTCTAATTTATCCTGAATATCGATGATAACTGTTTCAATGGCTATTGTAGACAAAACGAAAACAGTCAGTTATGGGTGCATTATTTAATCTGTATATATGAACCGATGGCTTTGTTTACTTATATTGATGTGCGTCATTTTGTTAACGGCATCGTTTAACAATGTTTCCAGTTAAAAGAAAATCTGAGCTACCTGATCCTCCATGGTACTAGTATATCTGATAGGGTCTGAAGATTACAGCCTGGCAAAATTCCAGTTAAAAACAATCATTAAGTGCTTTTAAAAAGTGAAAATCAATAAGCGATCATTCCAGTTGTTCTCCAAAGACAGACTGTGTTCTGGATTTTTTCCTCGGTTGACAATAATCCATGTGCCGATTTTATATGTACGCAGTTTGCTAATGGCAGCATAACTGTCTGCAGTTTTGGGTTCTAGGGTATGTTTTTTGTCCATTCAAACTCTATCATATATGTCTGACAGCAAAGTTTGACAATTTTTTTAAATGGGGCTTTCACGATGTTATGTCTTTTAGCTGTAGTCACCCCTTCAGTTAAGTTAATATCTCGTGAAATTTCTTCGCATTTACTAACGTCTTCCACTTGATACGTTCAGTTTCACTTCTAGCACCGTGTTCCTATATATCTTGGAAGTACTTTTCTATTCTCAGTACAAACATGACACAATAACAAATTTGCGATTCTTTTTTTTTTTTTTTGTCTCTTGTACATTTCCGTAGGTGCAGAGCTTCCAAACGGTGGTTTCTTTCTTCAACACCCGTTCCGAAAACCCAAGAGAATCAGGACGGCCTTTTCACCTTCACAGCTACTTCGGCTCGAGCAAGCCTTTGAAAAGAATCACTACGTGGTAGGGGCAGAAAGAAAACAGCTGGCAGCGAGTCTAAACCTAACAGAAACACAGGTAATCCCGTGATGATGAATATTTATGTATTTCCATGTTCGTTTTATTCACTTTCTCTTTTATTCGGAGTGATGTCCCCAAACGTCAAATGATTCTTTGAAGTTTCTCTGTCGTTGTATGTGTTCTTATCATGGTAATGCATGATTGGGGAACACGGGCATCTTATTCTCTCCTCAAGTTAAATTCTGCCAACAACCATACAGAAAATACACACGCACGCACGCACAAACATACGCGCACACACAATGTACAAGAATCGAACAACATGATGTATGGCGCTATTGGTATTTGTATGGTTAGAGATGATTAGAAGGTAGGTATAGGTATAGATAGATAGATAGCTAGATAGATAAATAAATATATAGATAGATAGATCGATAGATAGATAGATAGATAGATAGATAGATAGATAGATAGATAGATAGATAGATAGATAGATTGATAGATAGATAGATAGATAGATAGATAGATAGATAGATAGATAGATAGATATAGATAGATAGATAGATAGATAGATATAGATAGATATAGATATATAGATTGATAGATAGATAGGTAGGTAGAGATAGATAGATAGATAGAGGTAAAGATTTATGTAAATATACATTATACACATACTTTACAAATCATAAATGTGTACCATCGAAATTTGATAAAAAGTGTTAAATAGATAATTTCGATCGGGAAATTATGATTATGACAGATATCTCATATACTACTCGAAGACAATTGAAAACAAATTATAAACGTTCGTGAAATAAACTATATCTAACTACTGGCCAAGGTTATTGGCATTAGTTCGTTTTTTTTTTCTTAATTATTGTTGAAGACATAATGATTTTTTTTTTCAAACTGATCAACTGCGTGAAACGAAGAAGTGGTTAAAAAAAAATCCAAGTTTCAAATCGGAAGGACTCGATGGAGGAGGAGGAGGAGGCAAGAGTCGTCACAGGGTAACCATAAGACCTCGTAACTACCCATTGTTCGCAGACAAAGGTTGTCAAAATACACCGGAAATACACCTAATACTTCAACAAAACAGTTGCAGTTGTCGAGATTATAGTCACTTAAAGCTCTTTTCTGATGAATGATACTTGCAGCCGTCATACTTTCACCTGCTTCAAGTCATTCTATAATTTCCTAAAGTGAGAAACAAAATGGTGTAATTAACTCTTCTACGTTCACAAGTTTGTAACTTATAAATGAATAAATAGATTATTTTTATTATAATGCTAGATTTTGTGATATGGCAGTGTATGGGATGAACAGTATAGCCGTCAGAAATTTATACGTAAACGTTTTATGTCCGACGCGTCAGTTTTTCCCGAAAGAAGGCAAATGAAATGTAATACTTTACTGCAAATACTATTATGCAGTGTTGTATTAATATATTTTCTCTGAAGTTTGAAAATCAAGTGGGGTAATATTTGTTGTAAACAGCCTTGTTGTATTTTCCGTCGTAACCGTCTTCGTTATTTCGTTATTATTATGTTGATATTTACTTGGATGCATTTTAGTTCATTTCAATACATTTGATTATGAACTGAATACAGCAATTAACCCAACTACAGACACTGTCATTGATAAAGTTATATTACACGATGTTTAAAAGGTGGTTTCTTCACAATGAACAATATTCATTCATATCATATTTTCTTTGAACGTGTGCAATGTATTCATTAAATGTCAACGAAATAAAGATTCCTATTATTCATTCGCGGGAAAATTAATCATCTGAGCGCTTTGATGGAGAAAATAGGAATACTAATTGTCCCATTTCAATTTTCAATGGATTCCTGGAACAATTGTAATATCGTACCTACAGCCCCGTGGTCTATTTAATACAACGACATCACTATAGGGTTGATTTTTATATGTATAATAGAGTGGTATATACATCATTACAAATTGTGTGGGTTTTTTTTTGGGGGGGGGACCCTAAAATGAATTTGATTTCGACTTTAGCACTGATAAAAGACTAAACGTGTACAAATTTAATGTGTTGTTCTTATGTTAATTTTGGTAACATTAAAATAATGAAGATGAGTGAAGTCATTTAATTGTGTGAACATAATTCAAGTGATATATACTGAAAAGTACATTATTTAAGATTTGTTTAATAACCACTGCTTTATTGAACATAAAATCAACGAAAGAACATGAAAAAACACTCTGTCTACTAGGATACCACCTGCTTTGGCAGCGGAGCTACATGTAGTACAAAGCAGAGTGTACACCATAAACATCACAAACAATAAAATATGCAGTAATTATCACCAAATTGTAAATAGAGTTGACCAATAGACAACAAATAAATCATAATATTCTAGACACGATTTGAAATATAATGATTAAACACTAATACCACCATTACATTTACTACATCACGTCTACTACTACTACTATAACCAGCGATTACTGCTACTTTCTACTACTACTACTACTACTACTACTACTACTACTACTACTACTACTACTACTACAATACTACTACTACTACTACTACTTCTTCTACTACTGCTATACTACTACTGCTACTACTACAACTACTACTACTACTACTACTACTACTACTACTACTACTACTACTACTACTACTCGTCTACTATTACAACACTACTACTACTACTGCTACTACTACTACTACTACTACTACTACTACTACTACTACTACTACGTAGTAGTAGTACTACTACTACTACTACTACTACTACTACTACTACTACTACTACTACTACTACTACTACTACTACTACTACTATTACTACCAGTGAGCTAGTTACTGAAAAGTAACAGATGTAAATTACCACTTTCTCACTGTTAATAGTAGTCACACTATTGCCGCCTTTGCAGAACATTAGAAAACTGTACTGAGTATCTATTCACTTTTTAGCTTTCTCTAGATTCACTTCACTTAGTATCATTTTGGCGACAACAAATATGTATCTATACATGTACTCGAACTATTGTCTTTGTATCCAA
>JZLH01S0508628.1:16973-43767 GCA_001188425.1 Eucidaris tribuloides
AATGTTAATAGTAGTCACACTATTGCCGCCTTTGCAGAACATTAGAAAACTGTACTGAGTATCTATTCACTTTTAAGCCTTCTTTAGATTCACTTCACTTAGTATCAATTTGGCGGCAACAAATATGTATCTATACATGTACTCGAACTATTGTCTTTGTATCCAACCGTGGTTGACTAACATAAGTTGCACGACTTTTCACAGACATTGATGAATGCGCGAGTGATCCGTGTCTAAACGGAGGAACATGCAATGACCAGATAAATAGCTTCTCCTGTACGTGTGCATCGGGATGGGAAGGCGATATATGTGAACGAAGTGAGTTTCAAACCCAATGAAATTATTCAAATCTATTAAGCAATTATCAACATAATATTGAAGTTTTGAAGTGATGATCCATTCTTTGTATTCATCAAATAACCCGAAGAATATATTTGCCAAATTTGACTTGTGGTTTAATACACAATTATTAATATCAATCATCCGCAATACATGTGCACATAAACATTTTGCAGTTGTCGAAACCACGTCAATTATTAAATCTCATGAAATGTTCTTGATACGTCCTAGTTGCCCCCCTCCCCCATAATCCGACCATACCCCCGCCCAGCATCCTGGTAACTATATCCCGCCTTCCGTATGTCTGCACTCTACACAATGACAGCACCATGTATTACCATTAGATACTAGTATCAAAATGTGACTTTAACCTTCATCTTGTTAATCATCTCAGTTTAAACGTGTCCTAGCACTATTATAAGACAAAAATTGGGTTGTTGTCTTTAAAACCCAATATATACATACCAATTGTGGTGCTCTGTTATACAACGGGTGAAAATGTTTCCTCTTTAAGGAGTGAATGAAATTAGAGTGAATATGGTGTGATTTCACTAATTTTGGAGTGACCCCATGAATCTCTTGGAATCCTCGATTGATCCCTGTAGTCACTCCAAAATGAGTGAAAATCACTCGAGTTTACTCTAAATTAATTTTACCTTCACTCTTTTTAGAAATTCACTCCTTAAAGATTGAACAATTCCACACGTTTTTCAAGAGAGTGTTTATTCTCAATACCTTTGACGTGTTTGGTGTTTTATCTAACACTCATGGCGTTTGAAGTAAATCATTTGGTATTTAGATGACACCTTTGTTGTTGAAATTTAGCACCACAACTGGTATCTATATCTGACAATACCACGGGTGTTAAATTTATTACCTCAGTTTTGCAATGTACCATTTGTATACGTTTCTTGGGTTCATATTTTGTCCACCGCAGTCACCACACCACGTTTCATTTATCGTCCCCCACCGTGCACATTACATTACTGTCCATAGTTAGCACTTAGTCAATCCTTCCATTAACTTGTCATCCAGTGACTTCACCTCTTCAACTTCATAGAAATTTCATTGCACGGAGATGATTATCCCTTGTACTATTATCTATCATATGGCATAAAGGCGTCAGGTAAGGTCCACTTTCAAGTCAGAATGGCAGCGTTATAGTACTCGTACTCGAGTACCATTTTCAGAGTACTCGTACTCGAACGTCCAAGTACTCGTACTCTAAATATATGGTTTTGTATTCGGAACTCGACATGAAACTGTCCAAAAATTGTACTCGAGCATCGATGTACTCGACCTCTCTTTTAACTCAGCAGTTAACGTATTCGGTAGTAGGCCTACTTAGTACTCTGAAGAAAAGTACTTCACTACGTGACTGGTTGTAGTACACAATTCAGTGTTAAAAGCGTTGATAGCGTAATAAAATGTTTTTCTAATTTTCCACACTTAATGGAAATTTAGCTGTATTTTCAAAATAGTTCTCGAGAAAATACTTTGTTCGATTGACAAACACGCCTTGAAACGTGGACCTCCAAAATCATACTTTCACCCGGGGGGGGGGGCACTCTCGACTTGACAATGTGAATCACCTATGTGCCGCAACCGAAATCGAAATCGGGAGGCCTGGAACGTGGCTGAGTTGAAAATGGGGGTCTCTGGAACTGGAGCTAAAACTTCGAGAAAACTTCAAAATGCGTATGCTCGTGGAACTGATCATCCGGGCGAAGTTCCGGCGCGCCAATTGGGCGCGCCGTTGCTGAAAGAATGCTTGGCGGCGCGGCACTACCGATTGCGAAAAATTTTAGAGCGAAACGGCAAATTGGGGGTCTCTGGAACTGGAAAAATCAAAAATTTTCTGTGACTTTGAAATATGAGATGCTCTGGCAACGGTAAATTTGCGGACTGAAATTGGCGGCGGAGGTCTCTACGCGGCACATTACGTCATCACACATTATACTAAGTCCCCCCCCCCGGGCCTTTCACCTGTTGTAATCATTACAAATATTCTAAGTCTCTGTACTTTTCTCCGATCAAAACACGACTATTCTCTGTGTTTCTCTAGATATCGATGAGTGTAGTAGCGATCCGTGTCAAAACGGTGGGACGTGTACAGATATCGTCAATGGATACATCTGTACATGTGTTCCAGGATACACCGGTGATAATTGTGAAACAGGTATGATGTGCTGTCTTAAATGTAACCAGGAACAACAAAGAGTGATTTTATATCCCTTTTGAACAGCAAATTTTCACAAGTATCTGAATTTAATAAATCTGTTTTGTATCCAATTTGTGAAGTTATATTTGTATAGAGATAAATAAATGTATATATACAAATAAACACCGACGGAACCACAGTATAACCAATGCCACAGTAGTTACGGATTCTCAAAGTCAATTATTTAAATATATCCTAATTTGATATACTCAAACACTACTACCTGTACCTGATCTCTTATTAACATGTTTTATATACAGTATAATAATGTTTAGTATTAACTGATTTAGTAGTTATTAGAATAGTACCAGCTTCAATTAGTGCTTTCATGTCGTCTACCTTTGTCTATCTCCTTTTTTGTTTCATGTCTAGATGTATTGTACTGTGTATTGTTATTAAATGTACATTTATATTGTCTAATCAACTGTATGCTATATTTTGTATTTATATTGTATTGTATATTTTGTTGTGTATTGTGTACATATTATTAAATATTTTGCTATTGTTGAAATAAATACTGGGGTAAATATTGAAATAGAAAATGCATCTATGGTGCATTCTGAACTATGTAATGATTACACTTTTAGCACTTTTACGTGATTAGAAAAAAGTAATTTGGCCATTATTAAGATATTTTTCGATTTCCGTTATTCTAATAATCCCTTATAGACACTTAAATGTTCGGAAATTAGCAATCAATACAATAGTACTGATCATAAAATCAGAACAAAGTATGATTCCCTTAAAATAAATAGAGAAAGAAAATATTGAGTGTGTAAAAGGTATTTAGTAATTTCTATGCCAAAGCGGGTGTTTAACAACTATTGCCCAATAGATACCAGACATACTGTTGAGTTTGAAAGCTGTAGGTGGTATTTAAACACCAGCACCAGGAGTATTAACTGTAACACCAAAAAAGTTAGATTTTACACCATTTTGGATAACTCCATGGATATTAATAAAACATGCTAGTTTTTATAGTATGACCATTTAATAGAGTATATTCCTAAAGTCCCTTTTATCTGTGTTCGATTGACGTAATAGATTATTTTCTAATGTCCTTGTTTATTTCTTTTCGATAGATATCAACGAGTGTGCCTCCAGCCCATGTCTGAATGGTGCCACGTGTGTCGATCTTGTCAATTCTTATCGATGTGACTGCGCTCCCGGATGGGAAGGAACTACGTGTGCTATTGGTAAAAGAAATCTTCTGATTCTTTCATTCTTTTTCAGTTTACTTCCCCACTTACTTCTCATGTAGACTCACTGTTAACCATGTTTTACTGGCATTTCTCTAGACTATTGTGTGAAAGAGTCACAACAGAGCCCACCATTACAACTACTACTTATACCATTACGGCTTCCACCACCAAAACCAACTCAATCACTATCCCTATATATGTAAAAACAATGTCTTGACTCAAATACAACCCGGTGTAACAATATTTTTTCGGACAAATATTTGACAAGTCACAAAAATAATAAATGTATAAAAAGAATGTTTAGAATTACGGCAGATTATAAACAATTATATGAAAAGATCAGTCAAACTCGAAATCAGATTACATTCTAAAAATACAGACATAAACCAAAACATTAAAGAAATTGCAATCCCATAATAACTGAGCACTTGAGCGATTCGTATGTGTGAACAAAATTAGGAGAGATCCCATGCCCGACAATCTGGGAATAAAGGCATTGTGTTTAATGAAAAGTCGATTACTTCTTATTTTTTCCGTAGATATTGATGAATGTGCCAGCCAACCGTGTCAGAATGGTGGAACTTGTACCGACCAAGTCAATGGCTACATCTGTACATGCGGTGGAGGATATGAAGGCACCAACTGCGAAATAGGTATGATGTCTTGAACATATTTAAACGTGTTGAATTCGAAAATGACGTAATTTATATCACATATTCAAAGAAGGATGCCATTAACATTCGTTTTGATTTAACAAATCCAATTATTTTTTTTTATTTCGTTATAAACCCGGAATACCAATATTTAAATATCATGTATGCATTTAATTTATTCCTTTAATCCTTATTTTTTGCTGAAGAGGAATTTTGGTATTAATCAATACTAGCATTTTTATATTGTCGTTATTTGAAAAAAAAACCACATAATACAGGTCATCACCGTTGGCAGAAGTGTAGTATGCCAATGAATAATACTTAATAATGTTGTACACCGTACCGGACGTGCCATAATCTTTAAGTTTAGGTATCACATAATTCAAACGCTATTCTATTTTCATTTTTCTTTAGATACGAACGAATGTCGAAGTGACCCTTGTGTTAATGGTGGTACGTGTACAGATGAAACGAACCGCTTCGTGTGTGACTGTTTGCCTGGCTATACTGGAGCACGATGTGAATTTGGTAAGAATACTGAATGGTTGAAAATATGTAGTTACGTTCTGGAACATGTGAGGGAACTCTATAAAATAATGTACTGCACAATAATATTGATATTTCAAGGATATAAGCCACTGTGCAATGCATTAAAAAATCTGTGCTCTGGATTGAGACCTTTTTAAGTTGTACATAGTGCTGATATGTTTGTATTAATTATGTAATCATCACCACCATTGTCATTCATTTCGTTTCCTTATTCTTCTCCTCATGATCATCCGCAACTTCGTCATCACTATCATTCCATCATCATCATCATCATCATCATCATCATCATCATCATTATCATCATCATCATCATCCATCATCATTCATCATCATCATCATCATCATCATCATCATCACCATCATCATCATCATCATCATCATCATCATCATCATCATCATCATCATCAACATTTTCATCCTCACCGTCATCATAAACTTCAAATAATACTACTGTACATTTAATTGATGAACATCATGTCATATCATTTGAGTAGTTAATGTTATTCTACTTCTTTAATCCGACAGAAATCGATGAATGCGAGAGTAACCCGTGCGTCAATGGTCAGTGTTTCGACACACTGAATGCCTACGTCTGTACATGCGATTCTGGCTGGACCGGACCAAGATGCGACATTGGTAAGTACAGTGGCAGAATAAACAAATACATTCTCTTTATCGAGAGTATCAACACATACATTTATTATATAGAAAACAGGCTACAGCCTGTAGTCATAAAATTCCTCTTGCGAGAAGAAAAACAACCCATTATGTTGTTCTAGATATACTCGTTGACCCTTCGATTGCTCTTCTAAGGTTTGATTCTTGTTTTGAGAGATTGAAAACTGCTTGATCTTATTTTTAAATGCAAAAAAAAATTGCGTGTTTTGTGCAGCTTAAATACAGGGATTTTTTTTTTTATTGTCGGGGGCTGGCATTTCCTGTTATGTTTTTGATCCGACCTTACGGTACTATTTTGCCTTTCTCATACTTTTTTCACACCAAAAGTCTATCATTAAGGATATTTTAGTATGTAACATGATGCCAAAGTCTGTTTCTTGTTTGTGTTTGTATCTGGGGTATTTGTCATTATATTCTTGCGTGCAAATGTTTTGAGAATGTTTTCATGAATTGTTGTAATGTTCATTCTCTTTCACAGATATCGATGAATGTGCTAGCGATCCGTGTCAAAATGGTGGTACATGTACTGACCGCGTCAATAGATTCCTCTGTACATGCGTGCCTGGCTATACCGGTGTGCTATGCCAAACAGGTAAATAATTACTACCCGGTGTTTATAATACCCTAATAAATAGCAATGCAATTCCTTTAATATGTTTACTCCGTATTATACAGTATACACACATAATGTGATAAATGATAATAGGTGTAAATTAGTTCAGTCTCTTTGAGGTTTTGACTACGAAATATGTATTATCATGTATGACAGTTTTATGTTAACAGATTTGACAATTGCGAATTTATCAGGGGCCTATTGCTTCGAATTTTGGTGTTTAAGCACAATTCAAGAAAACGAAACTTGATTTTCGATCAATTGCAATCAGGCCTAGAGTAATTTCTGATTTTGCGTTCAAACACTAGTTTGTCAGTAATTATAAAGGTATATATTATGTGAATAATACATTTTAAAGCTTCAGTATAATGGGAAGAAATCAATGAATTCAAGTTGAATTTCGAATATTAAGATTGTTAAAATTTTATCAGCTTGTATCTCGTGCTGAATCATTATTGATGTTTATCCAGCTTTCATGAGAAAGTATAACATTGTATATAACAATCATGATACAATATACAGTAATTCCCTGCCAACTGCGTCATTACCGGTATTTTCTGTACATAGGTAAATAGAGAAACACTTTTATTGTAAAAACACAGCGATTTACTAAGAAAAAAGTTGCCAATTTATTTGTAAATTCTTACATAGTTATGTACGCGATAAGTGTGAAAACTGTCACTTATCTCTAATACTTGTACATTCTGATTAATCCATGTCAGAAATCAACGAATGTTCTTCGAGTCCCTGTGTCAACGGCCTATGTAACAATCTTATCAATGCATACTCATGCACGTGTCAAGCCGGATGGACGGGTACAAACTGTGATATCGGTAAGTGATTCGTATTGCTTTCAGTAGGTAGCATTCATTATTTTTTTCGGGGTGATAGTGTGTCCACGTTCAGTAAGTCACAAATTAAAGTCAGTAACTTATGTATGAGGACGATGAGGACGTATGAGGACATTTGTGTGTGTGTGTGTGTGTGTGTGTGTGTGTTTGTGTGTTCCTCAGAAAACTTACAGGTAAAGGCATGTCGGCATAAAAGGCGCAGTTTGTTTTACTCTTCAAAGTTTACACCTGCCTGTCCATGCAATTTTGATTTTTAAGACGATAGTGAGAAGCAGGGACGCCAAATTTCTATAAGAGGGAGGAGTGATGATCGTTTCATGAAGACACTAATTATGTACAAATTAGCTATACTTAAAAAAAGAGCTTCAGCAAGATGACATACCCTATAAACCTTTCGCAGATTTTAGGGAAGAGCTATAAAAAAAGATGCTTCTTGTTATCTTTGTAAGTCAAAGTAACCCGGAAAGGTGGATGAACTTTTGTTGGAGTTGAATACCAGTTCTATTTGCGTAACCATCCTATCAATAATAATTGTTGTATTCAGGGTCATGTTATAATTTTGTTTAAAATCCCATAAACTGCTACAACATACGTACTAATGATTTTGTTCCTCTTTCAGATATCAATGAATGTGCTTCAGGGCCTTGCCAGAATTCCGGAACCTGTATGAATGAACAGAATCGTTACTCCTGCCAATGTGTTCCTGGTTGGACTGGGACAAACTGTGAAACTGGTAAGATATCAAAGTAGACATTGCAGGAATTAGCTCAATTCTACTTCACATTTTTCGTTTGCGAAATAATATTACTAATGAATTATAAGGACAAAAACAAATTTGAACAGTAGTTAGATTTTCAGGGGCGATACAAAAAGGTGGTTTACTTTCAAATTAACACAAAATAATAATTCGGGCATTGAGTGTTCTGATAGAATAGGGACATGTATTATTAATCTATTGTTATGTTTGTCTATGTGGATGGGAAAGTGTAGGAAACGTCAAAATTATATCTCTAAATAGATATTTCCATCCACCCACCCTCTCTCTACCAAGAGATGATGGGTCGGTGTATTATTTTCAAGCTCAAACAATATGAGACTTTACGTTTAATATTATGCACGAACATCATGTCTCATGTCTTACCTTCACACAGACATAAATGAATGCATCAGTTTCCCCTGTCAAAATGGCGGCACCTGCAGCAACCAGCTCAACAGGTATGTGTGCACTTGCGCCCCGGGTTGGACCGGGGTGAACTGTCAGACTGATATCAACGAGTGTACGAGCGTACCCTGCCAGAATGGAGCAACGTGTAACAACCTGCTGAATCGATACGAATGCCAGTGCTTACCCGGTTGGACCGGCGTGAATTGTGAACAAGGTGAGGTTCTGATCTTCTTGAAAAAACAATGATGGTATTCCATCGATCTATTCATTTTCCATATTTCTTATTCTTCAAAGGGCAGATTTGAAACAATCGAGTAAAATTATATTTCCCTTCTTATTTCGAACCAAATAATGGAATGGGTGTGGAAAAAAATGGTGTATCATTGTTTTTTTGACAAAATTTTGGCCATTTTTACTTATCTGGGTAAATACAGAGACAATTTCTGTGACACAAACTAAAATGAAAATAAGACTACGGTGTAAATTTGTTAAAATGGCAGCACCCTTCCTGTTTTTTTTTACCTTGTGAAACGCAATGATACATTGCACCTTAATAGACCGCTTTTAACCTTAAAACAATGTCTGTTCGTGTTTGTAGTGAGAGAAATGTTCTCTACGCAGATGTGAGCATTGTGCCCAATAAGGTACAGCTATCGTACCAATTTCGTAATGTGTAGAACCAATCATTAGTGTCTTATAAATGGAATACTATTTACATACTGCACTCTGTGATTGGTAGCTTACATCAAAATAGATAACAAACCACGTTAATTATTGAAGGCAATTTGTCCTTCTTTGTTTTCTTAACAGAATTTGTTTTTTCTTCTCAATTACTGTGTATTTTCAATGATGGTTTCATTTACTAGGTAAAATGGTATCATCATTTACTTCAACATCATATTACCACTATTATATAATACGTTATCGGTGGCATATTTAAAAAAAATGTATTTAATAAAGGACAGGTAATGTATCCAATCTTTCGAAAAAAATATAAAACTCACACAATTGGCCATTTTGAACGTTCATGTCCTGTATTCGTTTGCCTCCAGAAATCAACGAATGCGAGAGTTTTCCATGTCAAAATGGAGGTACCTGTATGGACATCTTCAATGCTTTTGTTTGCACCTGTGCTGCTGGGTTTACTGGAACATTCTGCACCGAAGGTAAAGACCATGCAATATAATGTATCCTCTCCTATATTTCAAACGAGCACGTTTGAATGCGAAACACAAGATGTTCTCGAAAGTGTATAGAAACAATAATAAAAAATGAGTAAAACAAAGAACCAAAAAAATATTTGTTGCATTCTTACTGTTCAAAGGTTTGCTCACTATATATTATAGCTCTAAGTTTCTGTTCAATGAACTCATCATTCCGCTTTGAGTAAAGAAGTAGAAGGGTATCAAAACTGTCTTGTTATTATTATATGATTTTCGAAAAAAATATTTGTTCCAAGGGCAAAAAATGAATCAAAATTGGAATTAAGATGCATTTTCATATCTTCTCATATGCCATTGTGTTTGTCTCCGTAGGGAAGTGTCTCAGTGGCATCATGAACACCAAGCTTTACGATATCATATCAAGATTAAGATCCAAACGAAACACATCATGATGATATAATGGAACATATATAATTGATTTGTTCTTTGGAAACTATACGCACATCTTCTTAGTGAGTAACTTGGTTCTAATTATTAGGTCTATACAATTTACTTATCTTCTCCAGATGTGAACGAATGCAGTTCCAACCCTTGCGAAAATGGTGGTCTGTGTAACAACTTGCAGAATTCGTACACATGTGAATGTCAGGCTGGATATACCGGAGTGAACTGTGAAATGGGTATGTAGGAAACTAATGCCGGGCAGCATCACGCAATCTATCCTGGCTTTTGTAAAATCTACTCTCACGGGATGACAGCAAAATAAAACATATGACTAGATTTTATTGCATTTGTCACAAATTTAAGTATTTAAGTATTTATTTTGACTATCAATCCAGATGAACTGTCTTATTCAAAGATTCAATTAGATCGTGATTTTTACGTTGACTTTAAAAGAATATGAGATGACAAGATCCAATAACCCTGACAACCCGGTTGAATGGAAAGTTAAGGAAAAAAATCTGGGATCTTGCCATTTCATCTTTACACTGACTGCTTTTAGATAATGAAATAATTTAATAGATTTGGGATCGTATAATGCTACTTCCCAGGCTACCAGGTGGACTGACAAAATGCCAGTTCTGGTCAATATATCTTCTTTTCTGAGAAAATATTTCTTTTCAGCCCATACAATTGATTTTTACAGCGTTGATTTGTTTTAGTCCCATTATAGTATTAGCATTCTTTATTTTATCTTGTGATAAAGGCCTACGTGTATGTTATTTAAATGTAAATGCATCATTGCATTTCTTGAAAAAAGATCGTCAATTCGAATCCTGTTTGAAGCATGTAATTTTTGGTAAGACATTACCTCTCTGTTCTCTATCCCAGTGATGAAGGTAACATTGTTTTAGCAAATTTTTGAAAGCGCACAAATATGAAATGTTCAAGTACAAGTTCTTGTTCTTCCTTCTATGCATTTGCATACAGACATCAATGATTGTGCTAGCAATCTGAGAACAAATGGATCATTATGATTGTGTTAAATGAAAAGTGGTTCAGTGGTAATTTTTGGTAAGACATTACCTCTCTGTTCTCTATCCCAGTGATGAAGGTAACATTGTTTTAGCAAATTTTTGAAAGCACACAAATATGAAATGTTCAAGTACAAGTTCTTGTTCTTCCTTCTATGCATTTGCATACAGACATCAATGATTGCGCTAGCAATCTGAGAACAAATGGATCATTATGATTGTGTTAAATGAAAAGTGGTTCACTCGTTATTTGTTCCGTAGATATTGATGAATGTGCCAGTCAACCTTGTCAGAATGGCGGGACTTGTCGTGACCTCGTGAATGCTTACGTCTGCACTTGTCCAAGTGGCTGGGCTGGACTCCATTGTGAAAACAGTAAGATCAAACAGAGAATTATGACTTTAAAATGTATTTGTGTGTGTGTGGGAGTGTGGTTTCATATCCTACAGATACGATAAACATAATATAATGCCTATACATTTTATATCTGAATAATAATTTGTGATTTTTATGCGAGGGTTCCATTCATCAGCTTTCATGAAAACGTATCGTGATTTAATTTAATTGGTGTTCAGGAAACTTAGCGAACTGTCCTCATATGACCGTAATCCTCAAGCGCCAATTCTAGTCACAATGGTAAAAATACTAGTTTGTTTATGGTGATTACCAAATAAAGTTTCATCGTGACTCCGTATTCATTCCTGAGAAATACGCAACAAATATAAAACATACACAACAAACATTATAATTATATGTACACGCATCGTATATGATACACAATATTATCTGTACATGGTTCAACACAACATGATCTGTATCTTTATGTATACACACATAATTTTCCCAGTTTCAGAAAAGCCATACTCCGAACGTGACACCTCATGGCAGATATTATCGTAAACATGACTGTCTCTAAATTATATTTACGCTTGCAGATATTGACGAGTGTGCCAGCGCACCGTGTCGCAATGGTGCTACGTGTAATGACGCGGTAAATGGCTTTACGTGCACCTGTCTCCCTGGCTGGACCGGACTATACTGCGAGGCCGACATCAATGAATGCAGCAGTAACCCTTGTGTGAACGGGCAGTGTGGTGATGCCAACAATTTTTACTTCTGTACCTGCGATGCTGGATGGACGGGCACAAATTGCGATATTGGTAAGTTAATATAATCCGCTCAAAAACAAGTCGGAGAAATTCCAACTTGATTGCCATTGTTTGTTTTCTCGCATATATTTGTTTGTGTGTGTATGTATATATTTTTGATATGTTCCCAATACTTATGTGCCCCATTGGTACTGTTACGAACGGTTAATGATTGTTAACACATTGTCTGATTCCACATCATAAATCATTATTGACAAATAAAACATTTCGTAATAAACGTGCTGTGATAAAAATGGGTAATATCTCTTTTTACAGTAATTTATAAAGTAAATGCTACAACAATTTGATTTTATTACAAAAATGCCTCAAAATGTGCTTTGAATGAAATAAAAAATAAGCCGTAAACGGTAATATATAACTGTCATTTTCCATAGTGATTGTATCTATGATAAAAAAGTTTTTAGCGAAATTTGAATTAATTATTTATATACTTATCTCCAATTTTCATTTAAATATCCACAGACCGAGATTGATTAAACGTTTGAGGAATGGAAGACTAAGAGAAAATGGCCAATATGATACCCAATTTTCTTATCTACAGAATTGTTTTGTATTTAAACAGTGAAAACCACTCGAAATTCAGCCACGTTTCACACCCTCTTATACCTACAACTTCGCTAATACTTTTCATTCAATCGCGTTTGTTTTGCTTTAATCTCATTTTTACCACAGACATCGATGAATGTGCTAGTTTACCTTGTGCTAATGGTGGTACTTGCACTGATCAAGTCAACGGATACATGTGCACCTGTGCGCCGGGATGGACTGGTGTTAACTGTTTTATTGGTAAGATTAACCCGCCCAGTAATATTTGTTATTGTCATAGATATATTCCGAACACACTCTCTAAAACTGTTTCCGTGTGTGTGTGTGTATTTCGTACATGGCTTCTTGATTCAATTCTGTTGGGAGGACAAAAATAATGATAAAAATGCGATTTGCTGAAACGTTTTTGAAAGTGCATGGTTGTAAAATAAGCCAGTGATTACAAGACATGTTTTATGTACACTAATTATCTGATGATAGAGTAGTGTTAACCTTGTTTTCGCTCTTTTTTCAATCAATCGAGTAGTTTAAGAATCAAAATATTTTTACACGAGAATTCGACGGATTTAACACAGTTAACACAGTTACATGTAGGGCCTCATTTGTTACATGCATTTGTTGTGGGAGTTGAATAGTCTTGTAATATGTTGAAGAATCAAAGATCATACAATACGCTGTATCTCTTTGATTAGAAAATATCTAACCTCACTCATGACATTTTCGCTCTTTTCATTTTTCGTGAATAAAATACAGACATCGACGAATGCGGTTCCAATCCATGTCAGAACGGAGCAACCTGTAACAACCTGCAAAACAGCTACTCGTGTTCGTGTGTTGATGGTTACACCGGTGTTAACTGTGAAACAGGTATGTATACATGTACCTCACTTTTTGTAACCGGAGTCTATTTTTGTAAAAATAAAATACCATAAAATGACATTAAAAAACAGTTGTGATGTACGGATATGATCTGATTTCATAGGTACCATCTCCATTGAGGATAAACACTTATTTGAAGTAGTGAACGTCAACAAGATCTGGAAAGGCGTGAGAGGGCTGACAAAATTAGACCCATTGGATGGGCGAGATTCTAGAAGAGCCAAAGGCCATCTAGAGTTTACGAATCTATTATTTCTTGTTCATAACAATGAATGCTAATCTATATATTTCGAAAAAGTAAGGAACAAACTCGTAAGATGTGCTGGAAAGTTTTTAAACTTAACGCAACAGCAACGCACGATATATTCCTGACGCGATTTATTTATTGACATTTTGATGACACTACTGCACTCTTCATTCCCTCAGATATAAACGAGTGTTCATCATCCCCATGCCAAAATGGAGGCACCTGCAATGACGAAATCAATCAGTACACCTGTCAGTGTGACGCTGGTTGGGAAGGAATCAACTGTGAAATAGGTAAGCCTTTTTGTGTGTCTGTCTGTGAGACTGTTTGTGTTCGGGTAGGGCTGGGAATGTAAAATAGCTGCGTGTTCTACATTATTTTCTAGATCCGCAAATAAATATCACATGCATTTTTAGAATCACCTTTCGATAGGCAATGGGATTTTACATGTGTATGAATATGCTAATTCCTCTTTTGATAGAGCTCACTAGAACTTAATAAATTCTTTATATATTAATGAACCATACCAGTTAAAGTTGCGCCATCGAGTCACAATTTAAATTTTTTTTGTAGCTTTCGTATATTCAATCGATGGATCTAGAGCACGGGCGAATGTCACCAGTGGCGTATCTAGGGACTATGGCGCCCGGGGCAAACAATTAACTTGCGCCCCCCCCCCTCCGCCAAAACTTACTGACGTAAAGATAAATGCGAAGGAAAGACCGACAAAGTGGTAGATTCTCTTTGCAAAATCATGCGAGGGAGCGGAGCGACCGAGCTTTAGAAAATGTTTGTACTTCAGACCCTAAAAAAACACTTTTCTAACACACTTATACGGGTGGACTGGAGGGAGGGGCGCAGAATTCCTAAAAGGCTCCGTAATTTTCCTGCCTTTTTTCCTCTTTCTCTTTCTCTCTTTTGCGTTCTTGCGCCCCATTTAAAGTGGCGCCCGGGGCACGTGCCCCCTCTGCCCCCCTTAGATACGCCACTGAATGTCACATATCAATGCTATAGACCTGTGCTCACAATGACAGAGACACTTGCCTGTTCTGTTTTATCATACAATCAAATATATGACCCTTTAATAAGGGCGTCCAACAAAATCCGATTCTGCCTCAACTTTGGACCTTCAGTGTAATTGTAACATTGTTATATTGTTTGTGTCTTGCAGAAATAAATGAATGTTCCAGTTTACCCTGCCAGAACGGTGGAACGTGTGAGGACGGAACGAACAGTTTTAATTGTACCTGCGTGTCTGGATGGACTGGTACTCTATGTGAAACTGGTAAGCCGAAAAAAAAATTGATACGTTGATCATAATCAAAGTAACTTATTTTTGTTAGTTAATAATATTAGAATTTATTCTTAATGATATCAAAATAATTTGGGTTAATTCACAACATTTTAGTGCTAACTGCACGTCAGTATTTTGTAGATTCGAATTTCGCCTAGCGCAAAGACGTATACTAGTATATTATGGTTTAGTTTGAAAGGTATTTCCTGTTTCGAGAAAAGTATTTTAAACTTTGGCAATTCATGATTTGATATTCATGAAGGTATTGTCATTATCCAATCGTTTAATGGTGTATTATCATTCTTTCTAGAAGAAATGACAGATTAATTCAATATTTACTAACATAATAGGAAATGTAACGACGTCAATGGATTTGCACCCTGCGTTGAAAATATCCCCCTTGGTATTGTATAGAACTAATTATACATTTGCTATGAAAATCATATCAATCACATCAATAAAAAAATCACATTTTTCCTGTCAAGTGGTAACACGTTTATTTATATCGATACTATATATAAGTACACGTATGGTTTTTACAACTGAATGTTTCATTAAATTTTATGTTCCTGTTTTAAATCTGTGACCCGACAGACATAAACGAGTGCGCCAGCAACCCGTGTCTAAACGGTGGAACGTGCACGGATGGAATTGACATCTATTTCTGTACATGCCTCCCTGGATGGAATGGATACAATTGCGAAACAGGTAAGTGTTAAATAAAATTCCAATTAATATTCGGAAACCATGAAACTATGAAACAAGTTTTCAGGTTGCCTTAGTTCATGTAGTTTGTACTCCCACAAGGAAATGACGATAAACACGAAACTTTTTCATAACAATGTAACTATTAAGCTGAATAAAGAAAGTGCTACAGAATTAAAATTAAAAGTATTGAATCTATGCACTTGGGATTTTCGTGGTAGATAATGAGGGAAGTAAATATTTTGAATACTGGTGCTATATAAAGCATATTGCAACTAAACTCTGTAACCCTGTAATATATTGATTTAACCTACCTTAGAAGTTCACTACATTTCACAGTATCATGTGTTCATTGTTAGTCAGTTAAAAGTTCATGCTTCCTTTCTTACAGATCGACAAGAATGCAACAGTGACCCCTGTCAGAATGAGCAACCTGTTTCGACGGTGTAAATGGCTACTCCTGTCAGTGTGTCACTGGGTTCACTGGCACACACTGTGAAACAGGTATGATGAAACAAATGTACTAGTAGAAATGAAACACAATTTTGCCAAATCACGGAAAGTATTTGTATAATAATGCAATGCTTATAAATTAAGCTGAACTTTAAGTATATTACTTTGACATATTGTTGAATTTAGTTTGTAACATCTATTACTTTACTGTGGGATAATCATCTAGAGAACACAAAATGAATGTGTTTTGACGTTTGATTCCTAATATTTCATTTCTTGTAAATCATTGTTTCTTTGGGCTGTGAGCTATATAATATTTTCTTGTCATTTAGTATCATGCTTCTGTGTCGTTTTACCTTCTCTTCCCAGTAATCCACAGAAACTAGACCTTTTGCGTTGATACTGTAAAGGCCTGTACTGTGCAGGTTTTCATCAAGTTAAGATAGAAAAGGAGCTATGTTCTATTGCATTAACTCTTTATTTGGACAATCTTATAGTGAGCTTTGAGGTCAATTCAGTATTTATTTTGCAGTTTTTGTAAAGTTCACACACTTCGTTCATGCAAAGGTGTGAATGACTTGCTGGATCTGTCTGAGTATTGTAATGATAAAGAGGAGTAGGAGGAAATATTAATCGCTTTTCATTGTTTTCATTGTATTTGTTGATCTATGCAAATTCGTGAACGTGGCAAAGCCACTCTTCCAAACTAGAATAGAAGTGATAAATTATGCGACTTGTCACTTGCTTAATGAAGCCTAACTGCTTCTGTAAATCTAAAAATTTCATCAATAATATCTAACAAATGTTAATGTGACTTAACGAGTTTTCATTTATTTTTTGCAGACATCAACGAGTGTGTCAGCAACCCATGTCAGAATGGAGCTACCTGTCTGAATCAAGTCAACCAATATGAGTGTAACTGTGCACCGGGATATGAAGGAGATAATTGTCAGTTTGGTAAGTGCATTGTAGTTCAAAGCCATATAAATGTGACAGAACTTACTATGAAAAATACGGTATTTAAACGAATAATGATATTATAACACGTTTGGCGTTGAAAGTAATATGTTTCATGCTAGAGATATCTTTGGTGTGAAAGCTATTACAAAGTTTAAGTTGTGGAAATTTAACACCGTGCTTGGTACAAAGCAATACCCTGGGTGTTAACACCTACAGTTTTGGAGCTATGGATCGACTATGTAAATGCTGTAATTTGCTAAATGAAAAGTTGTGATCTGGAAGACTGTAATGAAATGTAGAATTGGGTTCTCATATAAGATTCACGCACCAATTTAAATTTACGTCTGTATCAATGCTGGATAAGGAATGCATAAATACACTTTAGAGTTCTAATATCTTTTAAGTAAGGATAGCAAACCAAACGTTAGACAACAGTCCGTAAACCTGATTTATTATGTCCCTTTCTTTTCTCCCAAATACGGAGCTGTATCCTCATGCGAGGCAAAGAAGTTGACAAATAAACAATTTTGGTGCAGATCTTAGGAAGCAAATGCCCTGTGGAGTTTGTAGTTTACGGTTCTGAGTACGAAATGGGTACGTGGGATTTGAAGTGATGCACATATCACACTTATTATGTGGAATTTGCATCAAATCAATGGCAGGAAAATCCATCGTTTATCATCATCACCATGTATTGCGTCAATTAGGGTGTGGTTAATGGTTATGTGCCTCCATCGAATTCTGTCTTGAACATTTAATCTAGCCTCTTCATAACTAAGCCTATATGTTATAATCATGTGTTTTTCTTCCATCAGAAATCAACGAGTGTGCCAGCAATCCATGTCAAAATGGAGCCACGTGTAACGATAGAATCAACCTGTACTTCTGTACGTGTCTGCCTGGTTGGACGGGAACCAACTGTGACCAGAGTAAGACTTATTGATAATAAGTTTTCCGATATGAAATTCCGTTTGCATATAAAAGCTATTAATACCCTATGCGGATTATGCTATTTATCTTTTGTTCATAATCTTTTGGTAGTTCGAAATATCAAGATTTTATTTGTCAGTAGTGTATATTTTTGTATTATTCTAGAAATTTACAATTGTGTGTGGTATTGATTTACCAGCCTTATGTTATATCAAATGATTATTTGTAAAGTGCTTATCAAATTACAATGAGTATGGGCGGTTTAAACATTATCTTAGTTTTAATTTAGACAAGTTATTCATATGCAGCCTGTATGACATTTAAACGTAACAGAGAACATAATAATTTCGTCTTAGCCAAATACGTCGAGAAAAGTCCTCATTTTACTCGTCAAACTGTTGTGGAATACTCATTTACCATTCATTCATTAATTCAATTGCCAGTTACCTAATTGTCTTCTCAAAATCAATCACTTTACGATTCCATCTACTTCAGATATTGATGAATGCAACAGTGCACCCTGTCTAAACGGTGGAGACTGTACCGATTTGGTGAATGGATATACGTGCATGTGTCTTCCTGGTTACATTGGAATCAACTGTGAATATGGTAAGTCGGTCCATGCATCATCTTAACCTTGTCTTGTATGTTTCTCAGTCACACAAAGTATTGTACAGATAAAATTGATATTAAGATAAATGTAGAGTTTAGATTACATCAGTATGTGTCAGAATTAGAGTAACACTTGTAATCAAAATATATTGAAAAAATTGATATACTGTTCTTCCGGTATAATGTACTTTCTTTTTAATTGTTCTTGCTATAATTCGTTATTCTATACCTGAAAGTGATAAGTTCTCATTTTTCATGTTTCTCGTTTATATATCTATAGATGTACATACTGTCCAGATATATTTCTTTATACTAATTTGAAGTGTATGAGAATAAGAGTAGAATACTTTTGCACTTAATCCATTTACAAATGTAACCAAAGTATATTGAAAAATACATTGTTTTTCTCGGTATCCTTTTAAATTGTTTTTGGTACAATTCGTTACTCTACACCTCAATGTGATGACATCAGAGTTTGAATTGCTTGCTATATACAACAGTACTTGCTCTTCGAATCAAATTTAGAATTTTAATGAAAAAATTTGATGATATTTTTAATATTTTACAGAGGTCGACGAGTGTGCAAGTTCACCATGTAGAAATGGAGGAACATGCAGCAATGGTATCAACCAATACACCTGTGCTTGTCGGTCCGGTTTCACGGGAACTAATTGTGAACAAGGTAATACATACATACAACGATATTGTCTGATACTAATCATCTTCTAAGAAATTCATCACCAGAGAGATTAATCGCATAAAGACTGCGAGGAACTTTTGGAAATCATTGACGACCTTAAGAAACTCTACACAATTACGATTGGCAAAACCTAGCATTTGTTGAAAATTTAGAATTATATATTTCCGTTGTACATTGCACATATAATTCATTTTACATGAAAGCACACATCTACCATGTTTCAAGTAGTATTTTATAGTCATGTTTGTAAGATAGTTTGGCAATACACTTTATGTTTGTTCCTACAGTTTTATTGAAAACCAACTGTATAGCTACGGTATATACACATACATATCCCTGGGAGCTTATTTATGTAATCATTTCTTTTATTGAAAGAAAAAAGCATTAATATAATGACTATAATATATTGACACACATAAGTTTATGCACATTAATATGTTATGTACTAAATATTTCATACAATTTCCATTATGTGTGTTTTTCTTCGTAATTACAGATATTGATGAATGTGAGAGCAATCCATGTTTGAATGGTGGAATGTGTAACAACAATTTGGATTTCTACACGTGTGATTGCATGGAAGGATGGACGGGCACGAACTGTCAACTAGGTAATTTATAGCTTTCCATATTTAGCTTTTGAAAGTTGGTGCTTTGTAATGGCTTTAGCATGAATTTTTGGGTAATTTATCGTAGCAACGATTTAATAGTAGGTGACAATATAAAATGCGTCGCATTAACAATAGTATGGGTGTTGTTACGTTATACTTTATTGAGTACTTTTAAACGCCAATGTTTATCTTTCAATGGATTTATTGTTTACCAAAGTTTACTTATTCACTTTTAATAAAACAAAACTATGGTTTTAGATTTTAAGAAGTAGTACATTTAAGTAAACTGTAAGATAACAATTTAGACTATATTTTGAAGTATAAATGATTATGTTAAAACGAATGGAGGGGGGGGGTAGGGGAATACAGCCTGCTATTAAATTGGTGCCATAATGATATCAAATGTGCATTACATTAATAGACACAAGTTGTTACAGGTATGTTTATTGTCATTTTGTGGACCCTTTTGCCCCCAATTTATCATGTTTTATAACAAGTGTCACTATATCATTTCCTTTCTAGCGATCGACGAATGCGCTAGCAACCCTTGTCTTAACGGAGCAACTTGTGTTGACCTGATAAATAGTTATTCTTGCAACTGTGCCTCGGGATGGGAAGGAACTCGTTGCGAGTTAGGTAAGTGGACATGTATTTTATATCTTCCGTAGAGTAAGACTGTCAACAAGATGTTTCACGATAAAAACTGGTTCCAAAGCCTTCTATTAACAGTGTAAGTCAAAATAAAAAAAGACAAAATAAGCCACACTGTCACTTAACTTGTTCCTAGCCGACATGAGCATTCCATTTTTGTTAAAAGATTTCAATGAGGAAATCTAGAAAGAAACATGTTAGAATAAGAGAAGAAATAATGATGCTCGGAGGACTAAAGCCCTCTCGATCAATACACGTTTGGAAATAGCCGTTCAACGCTGACGATCACATTGAAATATTTCGATGTACAATTCTTATCAGAATAGCAAGTGCATATGCTGGGGATGGACTGGGACCACGTGCACACAGGCAGAGGAGTCCAGCTCCTGGCAAGCAAAAAGAAATTTACATACATTTTCTACTTGCAATAGCTTCAAAACAACAGCTTAGTTCCATCTCCCAAAGATGTGCACCTCCCTATGCCCAAAACAGCCTACACCATTGAATATTCGATAATGTTCAATATGTGTTAGAATTCGTAAATATATAAATCATCTTTATTTTTTTTGCATCTTGCAATATATATAAGAAGTATAAATAGTAATAACCCAGGTCCACTGTCACCTTTGAAATGTAAAAGAGCATTCAAGATGACAAGAGGCAGGGTATAAATATGCATTTACAAACAAAGAAAATATAAAGAACCACACTGGGTACAAAAACAATAACGATACATAAAGAGACATACAGCATGACAGAAAATAATAATGGTATTTTATGCATGTAGATTATATATTAATTATAGATGATAGTTATTATAATCTTTAAATTTTGTAGGTTATAATAGTATTTTATGCATATGTATATATGTACATAAAGAGACCTATATTTACTGTATAACAGAAAATAATAATAATAGTATTCTATGCTTGTAGATTATCATAATGGCTGTATGAATATTACAAAACGTTTTGAGAATACTAATTTAAATTACCATGTTGGAATAAATTTTGAATTATTATCAAATTCGATTGAATGCTTAAATGACATAATTATATTTAATATTATTATATAATACAAATGTTCCTCGTATAGCTCAATATTTATGATTATATAAATTCGCTTAATAAAATATATTCTAAGTGTTAAAGTTTGGGTACATAATTACTATGACATGTCTATAAATTTGAAAATTGGTTTGATATGACGATGAACGTCTATTTTTTATTGGATTAATAGGGGGAAAATAGTCTACGTTGGTTTATCCACGAGGGTTCGTCCTTGAACAAAAAATACTGTAGCTTGAGGTGACAGCAAGCTTGCTAACCTGGTTCGTTATGCACTTTAATTTCCTCCCCATCTTCATCATATCAATGAGAGTATTGATTTCAATCTGGTTTTGTTTTCTTTTGATATGAAGCCCCTATAGACCCAACTTCTAGACATATCATTTGGCATTTATAGCCTTGTGTTTCTATATCATTCACCAAGGCAGTGTACTTGTTGAATTTTTGTATGTGGCGGATCTCAATGTTCATCTCAAACGGTACAGTCAATTCCACTATGATTATTTCTTTCGCCCCCCGAGAGATTGCAACAATATCCGGTCTCTGTGAAGTTGGGATAACATCAGGTGGGATTGTAGAAGAGCCGATTTCGGAGAGGTCGGCAAACACTTCATGAGTGTCATTTACTGTTTCTAGCATGGAATTGTACAAAAATGAAATGATATTGTCATGTCTCCAAGTGTATCGGCCTTGATCTAGCATTGTTTTGCAGCCGTTCAGAATATGCAGGAGGGTTTGCCTGTTCCCGCATAGTTTACATTTAGCTGATACTCTTTTCCCCCAACATTGTAGATTTCTAGATGTGGGTAGACAGTCAATGGATGCCCTGACAGCAAAGCTGAGGACCATATATGGGAGGTCATACATGATACCTCTCCATGTCAGGTCCTCTTGCTCAGCCGTCATCAGCTCTAAAAGATTTCCCTGAAGAGCTAACGACTTGATTTTATTTTCCCATCGATCATTAAATTCCTCTTTTACAAGCCCTTTGATATTTGTCTTTATTCCTGTCCATTTTCCATTCGGGGTATTTTCGATAGCAGCTTCCACTATTTCAGCTGCTCTTGCGTTACCATATGATTTTCGACGATAAGTTTGCTCCCTTGATATGCAGGCATCCATTGCTGCTCAACCCTTTCATCAGCACGTATTTTACAAATGTTCCCCTAAAATGTAGTAACTAGCTTTCCCATGCTTTAACATCTTTGGTGTACTTTTTTTGCTTCAGAATCTAACGAGTGCGCGAGTAATCCCTGCAAAAATGGTGGTATCTGCTTCAACCTGTTCGACTCGTTTAGCTGTCAGTGCGTGCCGGGTTACACCGGCCTCACGTGCGCGACAGACATCAATGAATGTGGTAGCAACCCGTGTGAGAATGGCGGCCAATGTACCCAGACGATCGACTACTACTCGTGCTCCTGTCTGCCTGGTTATGGTGGGACAAACTGCGAGATAAGTAAGTATTATTTGCTGAATTATTGCTCAAAATATGAGCTGTCCTTGATCTAATTACGTGTATTAATACTCTGCGTATTATACATGCGTTACTGTATGAACAGAAGAAAGAGAATTGTAAAAACAAGCTGACATAATGGAGTAAGCTCTGCTCTTATTCATTTTTCTTTGTGGTGTATAAGTAAAAACAAGAAAAACGAAACTATTGATGCAGCATGGAGATTTAGATGAAGATGCAAGGGCAAAACTGGAAAAAAAATCTACACATCTATCATCCCTTTCCAGTGATATAAAGCGAGTATAAATTGTCACCTATGTATCGTCATGTTGTAAAGAATCATCTTTCACAATTAATTTCATTCCAACAAATTGTTCCATATTTTTCCATTCAAGATATCAACGAATGCGCCAGTAATCCTTGTCGTAATGGTGGAATGTGCACAGACCTCGTCGATTCCTACACCTGCACCTGTCAGAGTGGATGGACTGGAACACACTGCGAAATAAGTAAGCAGTTAAGAGTACCGAAGTGTGACTTCATTTTGGCTCAGAAATATGTGTGTGGACAATGGCGGAACCAGGTCGTAGCTGGTTGTCTCTACCAACAGAAGAGTTGCACTTGAACTGAGTTATGGTTTGACTATTGTCTATACATATTTCCAAACCAGTTTGACGTCATCACTTCTGCTCCAAAGAAATAAGATCTGGGCCCTATCTCATAAAACTTGCAATCAATTGCAAATCCAAAAATCAATTGTAAGTCTTAAAATACTGGGTTCTGATTGGTTGAAATCAACTTGCGATCGATTTTTTAGAGTTGCAATCAATTGCAAAGTTTTATGAGACAGGGCCTTGTTCTGGTTACACCAAGGAACTACATGACACTTTATGATAACAATAAGTGTAAACTATCAAAAACGTTACTTATTCCTGATCTTTAGGCATTCTTTCAATACAGAACATTTCGTGGGCTGTAAGCCGGAAGAGAGTTATAAGGGCGTTGACGCGATAGTCTGCATGAAGGGACACATACTGCCCATTAAGTCCTCAACGCTTTAGGACAAAACGCCCCTCTGGCTCTCAACCAACGAGTTATAGTTTAAAATCAGACTTTATCCATAAAACAGCTTATGCAATTGCAAACCGAGGAAATAATTCATAACAATATTCTTAATGTATGTATATCTTGAATGTTTTTACATTCTTCTCTTGTCATTATTTTTTCATTATTTTCGTTGTTGTTACATTGTTTATAAATATTATGAATGTTTATTTGAACCGTTTATAATTTTTTTTTTCACAAGGCCCGTCCAATGAAAATCCTACCCTGTACGCAGGTACGGTGCCAGGGTAAAATCTTAGGGAGAGCAAACACTGTTAGGGCGAAAAATGTCAAAAAGACCTCAATTTCATGAGTTATACTGCCAAACCGCAATGATTTTCTGAATTTTAAATTTTAGGGGATCGGCCGTCCTCTCTGCCCTATGTGGCGCCACCCCGTCTGTATAAATACAATAAAAAAATAAAAAGTAAAGAAAAATCCCTAAGAAATAGATAAATTGCATCGTTTTTTATGTCCTTGAGTTCATAATACATCGTGATGATATCCTTATATTTTTTTTTACCTCATCTTCATAATTCTGATATTGTATCCAGGTGCTGATGATTGTGCTGCCAACCCGTGTGAGAACGGAGCGACCTGCCTGGATGGAGTCAATAACTTCACCTGTGTTTGCTTACCTGGTTACACCGGGAACCTTTGTCAGACAGGTAAATCAACGTTTAAATTTGAGCCAAATCTGATTTTCACTATGATTCCTATAATACGCCTCCTTCAGATGCATGGTGATGAAGATTTCATCTATCATTTATGTTGAGTAGCCGAGTGAATTTAATATAATTTCACCAAGAAAATAGGTAAGCAATTTTAGCCCTCTCATCTTCAATAATTCAAGGCAAAATGTTGTTTCGAAAAGAGATAACAAGCATGTTGCATCACTTCATAGACTTGGTAGTGATTTTAGATCACTATCCGTTGTTAGATAACGAAAAAAAAAAACTTTTTCCGAATGGAAGAAGAGGGATTATTTTGTAGTCAGCCCATTTATTAATTCATTAATCTGGAATAATTTATGAACTTTCAACTGTATCTGTCGAAGGATTGACTGTTATCGATATTATGGTCATCTTTCTACAATTACTGTTGAAAATTTAACGTATTTTCTATTTACCTCTCATCACCCAGACATAGATGAATGCGCCACCAACCCATGTCAATCAGATGCTACCTGTGTGGATTTGATCAATCGGTACAGCTGTGTGTGTGCCCCTGGTTGGACTGGATTCAACTGTGATCAAGGTACACTTGTCGTGAATACTAGGCAGTACGGTATTGAGTATTATTGCCACGTGGTGCATAAGCCATTTGTAGAAATATGTCAACACATAACATCAAAAAAGAAAGAAAACATACATCTGTTTCACCTCTCCGAAGGAAAAATTTAAGGTGTTACAGAATCATTAATACAACAGATAACAAGTATGACAAAGAATTATTCGCAACAACAGTTTTAATGTCGTCACTTGCATCTCTGTGTCAGAGTATGCAACTTGGAATCCACACATTTTCATGGTGTAATGGTTCATTTTACGGATAATTTGAGACCCCTTCACCCTAGCTGCATGACATATTTTGTATAAACCTGATATCATTAAAAGCTTTATGGACTGCATTATAAAATTTAAGTGTGGAAGGCAATATGTTTCGATTCATTTTTTTAGCAACAAATTTTAAGTTTCTTATTACTTTGTTGTAAAATATATGTTGTTTTAAGAATGTGACCTCACTTTTATGCCATTATGTTTTACTTAAAGTGATCAGAAATGGGAATGGCATGATCCATTCATTTAACTCTGCCACAAAGAGCACTCCACTTTTCCCGGCCACCTTTCTAGGTTTACGCACGAGGGCCAGCTTTAAACATGGAGTCTATTAAGTTGAAGCATTTGGTGACTACGGATCTATATATTTTAATAATAATAATAATAATCCATTTCTTATACATGTATAGTGCATAATCACCGATTATCTCAGTCTCAATGCGCTTGTACATAATTTTGTACATTTTGTACATAATTCATGGACTATGCGACTGAAAGTGTTAAGATCATTATCCTTTGATGAGGAAATGTAAATAGAATGAAAAACTACTTGAATAAGATATAAATGGTTAGATAAGTGAATAATTTGTTTGTTTCAGATATCGATGAATGTGCCAGCAACCCTTGTGTAAATGGAGGAACCTGTAATAACCTTCAGAATGCATTCAGTTGTAACTGCACTGCGGGATGGACTGGCATTACATGTCAAGACGGTGAGAATTTATTTATTATTTAGTACATCATAATATTTCCCAATTATGACTGTTGTTGCTGTTGTTGTTATATTAAACTGATGATTATCTGTGTATTCATAAAATTTGGAATTCATTAACAACTTAGAATTTAAGAAATATAAATAGGCACAAGATATTAACAAAATGATAATAATATTGCATGTCTTTCCTTCAATTGCAAGGAAAAGCATCACCAACACTTTGTGCATTAG
>JZLH01S0508672.1:5238-28797 GCA_001188425.1 Eucidaris tribuloides
TTAACAATATATTGTTCCTTATTATTTAAACATCAACCGTGGTTCGATGTTTTCATCACGCACATTGATATTAATGACAGCGCTCCGGGGCGGGGGTGGGTACTCAGATTTATAGTCTGGACGGGGCTGTGCGCTGAGAACTCCGAACCCACCCACATCTAAGCGGTCTTTCTGTCGCTAATAGGTTACCCATGTCTATTTTTGATGAAAGGGGACCCATGTCTAAGGATTTTCTTGAAAAGTCACCCTTCCGAGCGGCATCCCCGTTTACCCAATATACGGTGAGTACCCCCCCCCGGAGGACAAGCGCCAAGAAAAAAACTGCTATGACTGTTTGCCGGCCCGTTTGCGTTGCAAAAGTATAAAGCTTTGTTCCGTAGCGTCTAGATGACCTCGTGTATACAGTGTGTCTCAAAAAAACTTTCACTTTTGAAATGCCCAACAAATAAAAATGATTTCGAATTTTTGGTAAATTTTTTTAAATATATGGAAGCTTAACGTCTCTTCTTTCACTATGACACCAAAACGTCTGAAATGTTTCATGCTTGAGTGAGCACTGCACCTTTTGTAAATGCGACATGAAATTAGGTTGCGCAGCGAATTTTGGCTAGTCATTGTAGCTCTCTTCGTTATAGTGTGCCAGCTTGGGATTGGGACATGTAAATTAAAGATCTTAGTGACTGAAACCATGAAAAGACTACGTATTGGATTGAAGGGGAAGGAAGTGGGGTGGCGGTGGGGTTTAGTGTGGATGTGGGGTGGATGTGGGGTGTAGGGTGGTATGGCGGGTGGGTGAGGTGGAGGAGACGGGATAGGGTGGGTGGGCTTTACGGTAATTCTAAATTTACCACCTCCCCCATGCACACCCCTATTCCCATCCACACCACCCCACAATCCACCACCTCCACACCCCATCATCCCATACCCCAGCACCCCCACCCTTCACCCCATACGGTAGTCTTTCATGGTTTCAGTCACTAAGATCTTTAATTTACATATCCAATCCCCAGCTGCACACATAATCAAGCGAGCTTTTATCTTTTCAGTACAATGAATGGCCAATTCACTGCGCAACCTAATTTTCATGTTCCTTTACAAAAGCGTCGTAGTGCTCAATCACAGCCATGGCACAATTTCGACTTTTTGGTGTCATATGAAAGAAGAGACGTTAAGCTTTCCAATATACTAATATAAATTTTTTTTCAAAAAGTTCGAAATATGTTTTAATTTTGGAGCCATTTAGAGTTTCGTAAAGTTTTTTTGAGAACGCCACTGTATAGACGCAATGCTTGCCTGTAGGCGTTTGTTTGATTTCAGTTATACTTTTATGGAAAAATAGCCTTGGCAATAGCATTTTTCCATTTTATCCTACCGGCCAGTCCATGGTGTCCTCAAACCTAGTGGCTCTGTGAGGCCAAGGTCTCACTTCTTTGTCAAACGAAGCTCCTTGTCAGTGGTAAACCGGAACCGCTAGTGCAGTGCCCACGTACATGTATACATGCTTTCATGGCGCTGTCACACCTTGTACGAATTTAGCCGGTATGCTGACGCTATCAAATTTGGTAAACGCTAGCATACGCTGAACTTTTGATTTGTTTTCCTTTTTCAATTTTGGACGCATACATAGCGTGCTGCATAACGAGTTGGACGTACAGTATTTATTTAGAATGTTTCCGCATAAGTTATTTAGATAACCATACGAATGTTTGGCATGTTTGCAAGACGTTTACAACTTTGCCCAAGTTATACTTTAACTTACCCATAGCGTGGGGTAGCGTATCGCCGACGATCACTCTGTAGTAGCCTTTAAAAAGGATACTTTCTCATGATTAAATCATAACGCCACTAGACTTTCGCAGTGGCAAACACCACTCACCAACATCTCCGTCCATGCCGAAAAAAAAAATCGAAGACCTGCCTAGACATTATCGTGAACGTATTTCGACTTATGAGCAACTTACAAATAACGTGTGTGACGTATGCCAACGATAAGCCATAACGGAATTTTTCCTTTTATTTTCAGCGGGTAGCCCTTTCAGTTATAAAACTCTCTCCCAAGTGGCGCCCCTGCACAATAAAAAACAACAAATACATTAAAATACAATTTACACAACAAAAATTTGAAATATATACACAAATACAATATTTACAGAAGTATATCATATTTCATATTAAATTAAAATTAAGAACTAAAAATTACACACAAGTTAGAGTTTTACATGAATTTAAATTAAACTAAAATACACAAGTATAATATTTACATTAAATTTAAATTAAAACCTTAAATTACACAAGTATAATATTTTACCATTAAATTAAAATTAAACTTCTTTTTTAAAATTCCAGACGTTAAGAGTTAAAATTCTAGTTTGTTTCTCAAATATGGAAAGATGTTAAATTTTGCATATTCTGGGTGGTAAAACTGTTCCATGAGGTATTAACTATGAAATGTAAGCGATTTCTTTGTAATATTCTGTTCGAGGTGTTTTAATTTCTTAATGGGCCAAGAACGTGCATACGAGTTTGAAAGTTAATATCACGATAAACAATAATTTTCTTTAAAATACGTTGGAACTAAATCATTTAATTATTTAAACATGATGAGGTAGTCTCGATACTGGTCGTCTGTAGTTACAATGGTTTGCCAGTTTATTGGGTACGAAGAACATTGGGGGTATCTGAAAAAAATCAGCATTAGAATCAGACGAAGATACTTGTTTTGGAGAGTTCTTGTATTTTCTTGATATTGGCATCTCACTAGTCTGCCCCAAATAACGATACCGTAATCAATATGCGGCCAAGATTAATGTTATATAACACGTTAATTACTATTTTTGCGGATATTGGTGTTTTATCTGTTCATGATACAACCAATTATTCTTGAAATCTTCGTAAATACTTTTTCCAATATTTTGTCCATGAAAAACAATCATCAGAACAACACCTAAATGATTAATTCATTGTTTTTTTTTTTCGCTCAATAATTTCTTTTTTATATCTTTATTATCAAAATTCGCAATTTTTAACTTTCCTTTTTGACCAATCAACATACTTTTGCACTTCTTTAATTCAATTCTACGTTATTAGATTCTACCCAGTTAATGTCTTGGTAAATTCTTTTGGTAAGTATTAGATACTGTATTAATATTTCGGTCTTTACAAAAACAGCAGCAGCATCTGCATATAAACAAAATTTGTATTTTTTTAAATAAGGCACACTGCCACATATCACTTTATAAATAAGAAAAAAGGATAGAGTCCCTAATATTGACCCCTGAGGAATCCCCAAATTTATATTTCTGTCAAAATCTGAGAGTATGCTTGAAAACGAACGGCCTGCGGATCAGAAAGTAGTTCTTAAACCAGTTTAATTAAATGTCCTTAAAAACATATCTACAATAATTTTATGCAGCGAAAATAGTGTTGATACAGATCAAACGCGTTGAAATCCAAAATAAACACTCCTGTTACCAAACCACCGTTAATATTTTAAAACATATTCATTCAAATCTCAACAAAACATGTCGTCCTGAGTGCAGTGGCCGAAAAAACCTGATTGGCAATGACTTAATAATTGATGAAGTAAAATAATTGTTACACTTGTTCGTGTATTGCCTTTTCCAAATTTTCATCGCAAATGACATTATGACTGAATGGCGTCTATTAATTGTGATATCGTCCTTTTTTTTTCCTATTTGAAAAACTGGAGTACACCTCTTGCTTTTTTCCAGTCAATAGCGTATAGCTTGCAGTATTACATGTAGTGATAAGTTGAAAAGGTAAGTTAATGGTTTTAAATAAAAGGCGTAGCAATCTTTAAAAGATATGGATCGCAGGTTGCTCAAACCACACGATTTACGACTGGGTTGTTCATTCCCTTTAACCAGGCTTTGAAACTAGCCGCCAAGAGTTTGCTTTACCGTTCATCCTTCATCTTCAACAACCATTCCAAATTACGGGGTTCCCACTGTTATTTATCAAGCAGTAGGATGGACACGGTCTTCTTCCTAACTCTACATGTTCAGATGTCAAAGTCATAGTATATAGTCTTGGTAAATGGTAAAAAAAAATGATAACAATTTCACCTCTCAATGCAGTGAATATTGTTTTGATAAATTCTAAAGAAGAAAATTGTATCTTTTATTTAGTAACCCAATATTACTAACAAATACATGTGCAAGAAAAACCACACATTATGAAAACAGTGTGCGTGTGTTCCAAATCTGCCTATTTGCCTGTTATTTTTTTCACCAACTTAAATTACTGATTGCTCAGACTGGTAAAGCTAGTATGGACAATTTGCAAGGTCATGTAATTCTATACGGACTTCATTCGAAACTGGACGAAAAATGACAAAATTTTTACAAATTTTTACTTTATTTCTTTTGCTGGCATTTATGTTTTTAATTTATTATAAATGATGGGGCCTTGGCGAAGGGCTTCAATCTTCTACACAAAATGTTGATATTTCATGCAAATACATAAATTTTAATTCAGGGGCATCAATCCATTTCTCAGATGGCGGGGGGGGTGGGCCAAAAAAATACAAATTTCAATATTTTTTTGGCTGAAATTTCAAATTAGAATTTTGCGGCACAAAAGCATGCAGAAAAAATAAAAATTATGTATGTTTGTAGTATTTTTTGTTAAGTTTAAATGGTTTTTCATGCCTTGACATTTTACTGTATTTTTTTTTAGAAGGCCCTCGTTATATCATTATTTGTTCTACCGATTTTTTAGTTTGTTTATATTTATCAGATTGCGTAACTGGCGGAGCCTACTTATAGATGCACTTGATGTAAATGTGATGTGCGGATCTTTGTGTGTGGTCAGTGTTTTTTCTCTTTCGTTTTAACAACTTGTAATCAATCATCAAGTACATGAATGCAAATTCCACTTTTTTCCTCACAGTACCGTCATCAACCATTGCAACAAAAACCCATGCCACTCACACTTCACAGCCACAACACATCGAACTTACACGCACAGCACAACATATCACCTACCACACTTATCTGCAACTCGCACAACATCAACCTGTACCTGCCATCACGCCCGTATAAGTCAAACCAAACACGCCTCCTCCACAGCCCGACAGCACATCCCCGAGGCATCTCTTCCTCACCGCCCCGAACTAGCATACCCCCTTCGCCAACCCCCCGACGTCTCCTCACACGGTGAAGCAGAACCAGGTTTTAGAAAGAGATGCCAGCCCAACTCCGGTGACAAATGTTGCATGTAAATGTGAATATGAGTAGATATAGTTAGAGTACTTGCAATAAACTCATCACCAAGTGATGCTTTTCGTAAGTAGATTTTTTTTCCTCTTTCTCGGGTCCATATTTCCTGTGGTGATAATTTTGCTCTTAGGACATGTTATTATTAGTCTGACTGCCAAGACCATTATATCTGCGAATCAACAGCAAAACCTGTCTTCAGTATAATTCGTCTGACAACAAAAAGTCACAATTCCAGTATCTAAAAAAAAATCGACAAATAGCCATCCCAGAGAAGATTTATCAAGTTCTTATTGTCAGGGCCTTGCAGTGACCTGATGTCATGTGATTAGGCGGGACCCTGAGCAAGAGCTGGGCATGGGCTCACTGCCTTACCCCAAGACCATAAGTGATGACACTTGTGTCAAAAACAGATGGTTAAAACAGTTTGTACTAGTGTGAGCTAGCCCCAGTCTTATTCTGATCACTGCTAATGATGGTCTTTACACTGGCTTAATTCTTAATTTCTTTACAGGTAAAGAGAGTCGAAAAAGGCCCATACAATGCAGTGGACGTAAATGGACCGGGAAATGACTATCCCAGGAGTTCTTGGAAGAAATATGTCATAAAACAAGAGATAAGTTAAAGCCCCAAAACCGTTATCGTTCAGACCATCCGCCTCGCGGATGGGCCCCTGCTCGCAGGGAGGTCTGAAATTAGGACTAGATTTATTATGGGTTTGGTGTGAGTGTTGATGACAGTTTTTGTGCAAATTAAAATATACAAAGTTATGACTGTATTGTGTGAGAATATGCTTATTTTGAAAATACCAGGTTTGAAGTACTGTCATGTGAGAAAACTTTACCTTCTCAAATTTGGGATAATACCCAGTAGATCACCTTTCCATTAATGCAGAAGCGTTCAAATAGACCACGGGTCCTATAGATCGTTTATCATAAAAGGGCTGTAGACTGATTTTTCTAGCACATGGTCTGATAGGACCCGATTAATTCTAAGCTAACTTGTCACACTTGCGCCGCTCTAACTATTCGTCTTGAGAAACGAACGCGTACGCTTTATTAAACGGTTATTCCAACTGATTTACCAAAACGTATCAGACGTTGACAGACGGTTCCTTTTCGTTTTTGTTCCATTCTATTGTAATCCATTTGCACCGTCTGACACTGTCCGAGTAAATATTTAGGCGGAGCGCAGACGGAATCATTTAGACGCACAGTGTGACTGTAGCTTAAATGATAGGCTAACATTGTGAGGAGCTTCAATTTAAAAAATTGTCAACTTTGACATCCTGAGCTACATAGTAATGTTCAAATGGACAAAATAAACACCCTAGAATACAAAGTTTGGAAAATTTTATGCTTTCACAGGCAAGATTGAATGAATAAACAAATTAATACAAAAAATCGGGCGCGAGTTAAAAAATAGCCTAGATCCACACACAGTAAGTCTTGGGAGGAAATATGAGCCACTCGCTGAATCCGCGTAACTTACGATTTTCACTTTTTTGAAGCACTAAATAAACATTTCTGAATACAATTCTTTTCAGGGCTTTATTTTTAGATCTTATCAAAGACACCGGTAGCATGGAGATTATATAGCTCACTTTTTTTAACTGTGGTTAAATATTAAGCAATTGCCTTTAAGGATCAACAGACTAAGAGACTGATAGTCCTGAGTAGAAAAAGGATTACATAGACCTAATTATTGTCTATGGACCATTTTTGTTAATTGTCTATCAGACCTTTTTGGACTATGGTCCATTGAACCCTTTTTGAAAATCAAGTCCACTGGACCCTTTTTCATAAACCGTTCTACGACCTCTGTCGGACCAAACTGTTGAGTGAGATTATTCTATGTTATGCATGAGCTATATAACAAATATCATTTTATTTGCAAATGTGTGTATATCTAAATCATCATTTTGATTTATGAATTTCATTTATTATTGTACTTTATTTATGTATTGTGTTTTTGTTATCTATCTGTTAATAGTAGACTCTCATCTCAAAGATAATTTTTTTTTTTCACTTTGCGTGGTGACTGTGTGTTTGTTATGAGTGGAGGGTGGGAAACATATTTGTTATTTTTCTATTTGTTGTACACAAGGTGTATACAATTGAATGGAGTAATGAAACTTTTTGGATGGGTTTTCAGATGGATAGGTATGATAGCGTGCATTAAAGCGATAGTTAAAAAAAATGTAGTTTAATTTCCTGTAAGAATGTGATTCATTACAAAATAGACACAAATAATAACTGTTAATGTAATGTTAACACGAGTGTTTATTCAATAAACAACATCAGGAAAACAGAAGTTTTAGATTTTGCTCTAAAAACTTTGTAAATCACTTAAAGGTAAGATGACATGATTGGGGGTAGTCCTCAACTTTGGGCTGAAACTACTCTAGAATCAAGTTAAACTATGCAAGGATTATCCCTGTTGAAAAATCTTGTGTTCAACATGTTGACTATTCTAGAATCAACTAATGTCTATTGTCCCTCGTGGGCAGGACAAACCTGCTGCTGTGGCTCTTCTATGGGTCTTATGTTTATTGTTAACCGGATAAAATTAAAATACTAGTATGTTCACATTTTGATTGATTCCCTTCAGTAAACTTAATTACAGACAAATCCTTCCAGGCTGGGAGATCACTCTAGCTAGCTGTATAGTTGGTATACATTTCAAAACTCATTTGGTTTCTTGAAGGCATTTTCAAGTGTTTCCAATCATGTCACTAACTTTAAAACATGTTTACTATTGCAACAACATACTGAATGATATTGGGAATTACTGAGAGTAGGGCAATGTGACAGGTTGGCTCTATCGCATATCAATGCCACAGGTCTGAGGCAAATTATTACGTCTGTCAGCAATCCACTGAGCCCCCCACCCCCCCACCCCCCCACCCCCCCCCCCCCCCCGGAAAGGTAAGTGCCATACGCAAGCCATACATTGGTTGTGTTTTTGGGGTGATTTCACAAAGACTTCTCCTGACTTGTTAAAAAAAATAATGAGACAATTAAATTTGGGTGATATTTAAAGTCCAGCGTGTCTCTTTTTGCTGCTAAATTCAAGGAAAGGCCGCCAGACTAAGGCATAACGTTAGAAATAAATAGTTTGGAGTATCTGTGAGATTATGTACTATGGTGATAAAGGACAGCTAAATAAGGGGTACTGTGTGACATCACACTCAGCAAGGCCTATAAATGAGTTAATTCTGTTTATTTTTATGCTTTGCAAGTTTTATGTTGCGGATAAAACTTGCACAACAGTCATTAGGGGGAGGAGCTTATCGATTTCAACAGGTTGCATACATTACTACGGCGTAACTACACACGTCGGGTGGCCATGCATCGGTCATACTTGGTCAGTTTCAGCAATGGTGTTATTACGATCTGATTGTTGGCCAAGACTCAAATGTTTTTCTTAGCTATGCCTGTTGTTGCCCGGCATCAGGGCCCGCGCCTTCTCCTTTAACATTTTGTAAATACACTCGGAGAAGAGGTACCATCTAAGAAAATTTAAGATAAGGTACGGAGCAGAAACTCATTTTTATGTGTAATTAACAGTGGCGATATGCTTTGATTTGTAATTATTGCTCGTAGAGACAAAACACGTCCGTAAAGAACATACCTAAACTTTCTCTGATTTTTACGCCGCAATTTCAAATTTCTTGAGTAATTACGGATCTCAGATTTCACAGACATGTCTTCATAAATAGCCAAGCGCACGAGTGATTTTGCTGTGCTGCAGGAAGGGTGAATATGAGATTTTCCTGCTTTTTAATGGAAAAGTTAAATAAAACAAACACATCCGTATGCATTTATGGTGGATTCTCGGTACCATATTCTTTTGTACAATAATTTATTGTGAAAACAATTTAACAAGAATGAATTCTTACAAGTCTAGTGCCATAATTGTACATAATTCAAATGCATCAGTATTATGCAATATTAAATCCTACCAACGGTGCCTGCCCCCTTTCCAGTTACCATATAAATTTGTGAATTGCACAATTTTTTCGTTATCAATAAACCAAATTTTCTATCTATTCATCTGTGTATTATGGTACTGTATGTATTATCTATCTACACACATTTGCTAAATCTCATGAAATAAAATTTACATATATTATGAACACCACGCACTTTAAGAGGCTAAAAGTAGCACTATTTTTGTTCTCTGTATTAACTCTAATTCGATTCAAATCTAAGGCCTCACTATTTTCAAACAAATTAGTTTCTAGCTCTATACGTAATGGCCAAATCTTGTTTGCAAATTGGACAAGACGTCGTTTGAATGTAATGTTTATGAAGTACCAGGGATATTCAGTATAATGTGATGAGGTAACTTGATAATGTTGCCCTGCTACTCCAATAAAAATGTCATTCTTTCAATCAAACAGCTCTTCTCCAGAAAACATTACAGCTTCGTAGAAAATCTCTGTCCACTTCAGCTCCCGAGGGCGCCGCAGTGCTTCAAGAGCCACATGATACGATTCGTGAAAGTTGTTTCCAATACAGCATCGTTAAGCCAGACCATCTCGCTGGCTGTCATATTGAAGGTTGCGATAGCTGGTGCGGATCATATCTAATGCTACTGTTCATGGGGGGCGGAGACCGTTGTGTCATTTTCTCTCTCGCTATTGAACTGCATGGCGATTCTAATATTTGTCTTCTTCCATTCTTCATAGCTGAGGAACTAAGGACCGGAAGTATTGTCACATACTTGATGATGTGTTGCGTTATCTTTCCCTTTTTTAGTGCTTTTGTGTGGCGCAGAGAAACACCGTCAATGTGATTTCGTGCTTTTTACAAAATTTGTGCAGATTCACGAGATATTTCAGTTATCATGTTGGGAGAAATCCACCATGATCGGCAGACTCATCTTTGGATAACATGCGCATGTCGATTATGATCACGGTTGATGTTCCAATTCTACGACGTCTTCATTCTTCTGAAGCCAAATTGTGAGTGGTGCGGAGCTTTGAACCTCATCTTGATAGAGTCCTGACTTGAAAGAGGATAGCTGTTGCTTCGTACAACTTTCATTTTGCTTTTTCCATCCTGAAATTGGGAAACTTGATGGTCTACTGCTCTCTCCACGTTGGTCGTCAATCCTCACCTTCGATGCGGCTGATGATGGTCGTGGATGAGGTTGCTCATATTTTTGGCTGGTATATCGACAAAAAAAGAAGTCAGAGAGGTAAGATCTACAAATTTTCTCTGTAATAGTATCAAAATCTTGAAGGGAAACATGTAAAGAAACTTAAAAATCATGCTACCTTCTGATGGGGTGACTTTAAACAAACAGAAACTTCTCTTTCCAGAACCAAAGAAAAACAACAAACTGACTGAAGGTAAACAAATGTCCCCGTTCCCATTAGGACATGATGTATCACCATATGATGCAGTTTATACATTGGCGATATAATTTTCCAACAGATTCTCTTTTTTTTTTTCAGAAATGCATCTTGCTCTGTTCACCCAAGACCGTACGAATGCCAAATCATGAATACTGCCCCCTCAAAAAATGAGGAAGTAGATTGATTCTGAGAAATACCCCCTTCAAACTTTCAGTTTGGCGGCTGTATGTAATGAAAGGCTGACAACTAACATAAGTATATTCTTGCCCATGAGTGATAGTAGACAAAAAGCCTGCCCAGACAGACAACCATAACAAGTATGCTTCAGTTATGGTAGGTCATTGAGCAAATCTATGCTATTACTGTATAGATCCTAGTGCCTGAGGAAAAAAATTATATAAGTCTAGCCAAAGCACATCGTCATTTCAGACAAGCATGCAGTGCTTCAGGCATTCTTGCAGAATAGTACTAAACTAAGACGGCCTTTGTAATGACAGGGAACTTGCCAAGCAATATACAGGATTCACATCTCACATCAAACAGCGCCCTCTAAGGCGATTGTGACAGGCAAATTTTTGCCACTTGCAGGGCGACTCCACTGTCACCAGCAAAAGACGCTTGGCTGCAAGTGCCATTCTTAGCCCTAAGCTATGTTTATGTGCAACCACTTAGCTGTGAAAACACGGTTCAGAAAAAATAGTTAAAGTGGAATTTTCCAAGAATAACTGTGGCTTCAGTGACTGCAAAAAAGTTATAGGGAATTCGGCCCAAGAAATGTTTGACCAAATTTGGATGAATCCCTACAAGATTACAATTTTTTCGATCAGAACAGACTATTCATTATACACAATTTCACAAAACAATCATATCTTTTAATTACAATACAATTACCCCACATCATCCTAGTGTACCTGTTATTCATATATGATAAATTGACGATGATTTTTTTTCTTGCCTTTTTTAAGGATACTAGTCAAACTGCTTTATTGTTGTCTCATAAAACCTGAAATTTTTTAAGAAATTTTTTAATTATAACAACCGCTTGTTCTAATGCTGATATCAACAGCTATAGTAGAATAGTCAAAAAGAGGTGTCTTGAATTTGGACTTTAATTCAAAATTAAAATAGCAAATTCTTTGAATTGGCTCATCCTAAAATTGTCCAAACTTCAGCTGTCAAATTCCTCTATACCCCCTGAACTTCACCATGAAACTTTTCTCTTTGTATAGAGGTGATCCCTTCTGAGACCGAGTTGATAGAGTTGACTCTGGTGACGGTATGAAGGTATTGGCATCACTGACTGTCTTGATGTTCCTGGATTGTAGGCGAGAAAAAAGAATCAAATCAGCCGCCTCAAATTACACGGGGGCTCAGGGCCGATTTGCCCCAGATAATGCAAAAATAGAGCCCTCGAAAATGCTCAAAGAGGCCCCCCGAAAATTTCCCATAGACACAATGTAAATTGTATGCCAAATTAGCCAAAAGACCCCCTGTGAGAAAAAATTCATTTTTGGGAGGCCCCTGTGGAAGAAATAGTTATACATTAATGAATCTTTACATTTAACCAATGTTATTCCCGCCTCGATCCTCCTCTCACTTGTTCTTCCCCGTTTCTCCTTATTTAACCAGTTGGCTACGGCGGGTACCGGTGGTGTGCCCTGTGTTAACTCTATGGGATTTTCAAATCTTGGAGGCAATGGGTTGATAATCCTTTATTCGCACCACTAAAAAGTCATGGGCATATTTACACTTATAACAATGGAAAAAAAAACACATGTAAACATATCACGTTTATATACATTACACCTCATCTGTTAAAAGCCAGAAGGCCGTAACCTAGGTTGTCAAAATTCCGGGAATTTCAGAGCGGAATTTTCCACGGGAATTTTCAGAAATTTTCCCGGAATAATTGGGATTTTCGGAACTTCTGGAAACTTTCCATATTTTGTACATTTAGCATTTGAATTTCAAAATTGAAATGATAAATTTTCTCTTAATATCAGACAATGTTGTGATACCAAATATTACTATAACGAAAGATGAAGTCAGCAAACTAACAGAATAACGTTAAGAAAGATTTTGGGGTAACTGTCAGTTCTGCATCTCTCTTAATAAGGAACATTATATTGTTTAATAATAATAGTCATTATTACATGTCCCACAAACTGTGACAAAGTCATATGGAGAAAGATCATTTTCATATGCAGCCGCTGTTTCATGGAATAATCTGCCGGAATATCTCAGGAATATAGAAACATACGAAGAGTTTAGAAAAAGTTTGAAAACACATTTACATAGCATATTGTTACATTTCACAATTTCGAACCCAATGCATCATCTCCACTCCTAAAAAGCGCTTAGATACAGCATGCAATTTTGCCTATGTGTTATGCGCAATATAAAAATGTTTCGTTATTATTATTATTATTATCATCATCATCATCATCATCATCATCATCATCATCATTATTAATCATTTCTTTTGCTGGTGTGAGTACTAGCCAACATCATTTGCCACCTTTTATCGACATGGCCAATGTTGCATAATAGATGCTCGTCTTGGTCACTATCATCCGATGACATAGGCCCTATACTCGTTTGAATTTAGTCATTATTTAAAACGTGTTGCAAAATGGCTGTGTGCGGTACTAAATTAATTCAGTACAACATCCATTTCTGTCACGTAAAAATTGATGAAGTTTAAACGAAGCTATCATAAACTTCATACATGTATGTAGTCAGTTATAACAGCATGATATTAAAAGTGGTTACGCACATAGCTATATCAAATCGGGTATCAAATTTCAAACCCTATAACGTTGACTTACTATATTAGCTCACAAACCAAGAATTACTCGGTGGGGGTGAGGGATCAGAGAGATTCTCAGACTGTCCCCTTCAAGGTTCAACATCTTCATCTGATAAACTTTCGTCCTAGTGACGTCCACCAAGGATTAAAATTGAGGCCATTCGTCGTAAGGATGTTCAACGACGGTGCAGTAAGGTGCGTGAGCTATATAGTGCATGTGTTCCAGAAAAAAAATTCCCTCTCGTAGACCACAGAGTTATTACTAAAATCAAGTTTTATACTCAATTAAGTTTACATATTTTAAAAGACCACTTTAATTTGTAATTCCTGTGAAAATTTCAAAGATCTCACTTCAATTGGTTTTGAATACACAGTCTCTTGTGTAACAGCAATGCTTTCCAGCCCATTCCAAGTTTGATAAAAAGAAAGGCACATCACAGACATATTATACCTTATTCCATGCTTCATTTAAATCATCTCAACGACTGTTCATTCACTTCTTTAAATGAAAACTATTAAATCAAAGTTCTGTTCCACTGGTCGGGTTTGCTTTCACAGAGTATGTTCCACGTATGTTCCAATGTCCAGCTTGTAAACTTTTATTGTTCTCCTGCACGTCCTTTCGCCTGATTTACTTTCAGGTTGATGCATTCACGTACATGTGCATGTAGCACTGCAAACTTGGAATGGACTGAAAAGCACTGCTGTTACAAAATAGACCGAGTATTCAAAACCAATGAAGCGAGAATAATGAAATTTTCACAAAAAATAGAAAATAAAATGGGCTTTCTAAATCTGAACACTAAATATAGAATAATACTTGATTTTGGATTTAATTAAGCAGTCTATGAGAGGGGCATTTTGGGGGGGACACGTTGTATAATGCAGAAATAAGTCTTGCACAATATTTCATGAATTTCTGACGCATGTCCAGCGACTTCACCCATGGTGAATGGCGTCGGGTCAAAATCTCTCTGTATTAGAATTTGATGTTCCTCTTTCAGTTCTCTAAGTTGCATGAGGCAGTTTAATCTTAAAATTCTCCCATTTCGTTCTCAAATGTGCCTCATTATTAGTGTTATTTTTGTATTGTATTTCTGTTGTAAATGTATTGATTATTTTCAGTTTCTTGATATCGAACTAAATTAATGAAATTTCCTCTTCATGTGCGCTTTTACTAAACTGGTTTTTAAATCGTCACGTGTACATATAAAATTCACTTATATACAGTGGTGACCGAAAGTATCGTCACGTTCCGAACGCGTGCAAACGCGATTCCAGAAACTAATCGTTTCACGCAAGGCACTCATTTACTACGCTGGCTTTGCGTTTCATCGCGGTTGAACAGCGTTTCATGAAACGCGTTTCAATGAACGCTTTTGGAACGTGACGATACTTTCGGTCGCCACTGTATGGTTGTTTGACGAGAATGAATCAATTATGCATTTGTTTACTCAAATGATTTGTCATTATCTTAACTGTATGAATTCAATCAAAATCAGTTTTATTATTTTATATAGGCCTATTGTAACTGTTGAGTCTAAAGCCACAAACCAATCAATAATGTTACAACTACCATTCAGTTGGTTCACGTTTCATCGAAATCGTATTTAGTATTAATTGTTTTGTCTTTGTTTAAATAATCCATTAAATTCAATTCTAGTGGGAACATTATACAATCTTTATCTGTTATACAGTAGCACATTCTAGTTACATGGACTACATATACGTACGTAATTATTTTTTATTGTACTTTTTTTTATAAATCGAATAAGTGAGGTTATCGGCCCTTTTTTTACTTAATTTAAATAAAAACCTAAAATTCTTTGAAAAGTTTTGAAGTTCCGGTCAGTATAAGCGCCTTGACTTCGGTGTGACGCCATTGTATAGACTTGAGTTAAGGTATTGGTTTTGTTAGCGATTGTGACCTTGGCCTTATTACAATAAAAACCACTAGGCACGATGAAGACAAACACTCTGGACACTGAACACTGGACGTCGGACGTGGTTACTGTCGATAAGAACGCGTCGTATGAACAGATTTCACAAACTGTATCGCTAAAATTAACGCCATGTTCACTCCTAAATTGGAACAAGCAGCAGCATACGCCGCAAGTAGACTCCTTCAGAGAAACGCGTTTCAAAAACAGATAACTGAGATTAAGTTTGAGCCCAATGACGTGGTTCTCGACGTCGGCTGCGGAACGGGGGATTTGTGCCGAGAAATAGCCCCGAGAGTGCGGTCCGTAGTTGGTAAGTCATTAGAAATCGTTGATTAAACTAGCGAAGATTCGTAATGTACTTCAAGTTTTAGATAGGGATTTATAGGAAAGGTGAGGAGAAAATTTCAGTTCGAGTTTGGGACCAGCAAAAAACCAACAAAACAATATCTACATATTGTGTAAATAAAAATTAATCAAACAAAAGCTATTATCACAAATGTGTATCCTATCAAAATGTATAGTCTCGAGCAACCTAGAAGTAATATTTATTAAATCCACTTCCATGTTGTCGATTTGATTAAACCAAAAAAAAATGAAATTTACTTTTAAAGTTCATGATGATTTATATAGTAGATAGATAGATAGATAGATAGATAGATAGATAGATAGATAGATAGATAGATAGATAGATAGATATACGGTTGGAATATAAGCAATGACAGAATCATGGAAATAACATGTCTGTTGTCATTGTCATATCTGTATTGATTTAACAAAACTATTTGGTGAACCAAAATATATGATATATTTTGTCTAATATAGTAAATGGTTACATTTTTCATCATTAGGTCATAAGAGGGCGTTATAATTCTGTCTCGATCGTAAACCTTTAAAGGCATTATTTAACAACGTTTCCGGTTAAAAAAAATCTGACATAATCAGCCGCAATATCAGTACCTTTGATAAGGTTTAAAATGATGCCCTCAAAAAATTAAAGTTAAGAACGATTAGTAAGTATGGTATATAGTATTTTATTTCAGTCAAGTGTAGAAAAAAAAACACACGAAGAGTTCAGACTTACAGAAACAAAACAAAAAAATGCGGCTGGATAGACTCACTCGGCGAAAAGCCATCATGGCAAAGACGTTTTCAGGAGGGTCCAAGATTTAAGCAATATAAATCAAATCGAATCAAATTATCGAAATGTGAATATAGGGAACAAAGTGAGAAATAAACACAACAGAAAAAGTAACTCCCCAACCCCCTTCTTTGAAATAACGTGAATGTTTAACGAAAAGAGTTTGAGCAAAATAATTTGGCAGGAGTCTTCCTACATTCATTGATTAACTTCTCTGTGAAAATGTGATTGATCCATCAAGTCATGCATGAGTAAGCATGCATTAAAGGCAAAATTGTCACTTTTCAAAAGTCACATGAATCATAGTATTGTTTGCTTAATTTATACCGTGTGCTCATTCAACCATGACATGGTTACAACCTCTTATGTTCGTACAACATGTGAAAATACATTTTGCTGAGAAATAAATGATTGCATATTTTTTTCAATTAACTTATATATTCTACAATTTCCAAATTTAGGAAGGATAACAAAAATTAAATTGTGCTGACATGATGTATGATCAATAAATGATTAACATTTATAGTGCTTAATCATTCACCAGAAACAGAATTTGTCAAAATTCTGTATCACAAATCCCCCAAAACGGCCCTTGGGAATTTTGAAAAGTGACATTTTGCCTTCAATAATGTGCTCGCCCATATATTTTCATGCAGAAGTTAGTCAATTAATGCAGAAACACTCCTGCCACATAATTTTGCTCAAAACTGTTTCGTTAAAAAGTTATGGTATGTTGAAAGGGGGTTACTTGTTTGTTGTGTTTATCAACTAAATCTGCATGACATATTACAAGTCAGTTTAAAACAAGACTTACGCAATATAAATCAATTTAATTTAAATTAGATATACATGTATATAGCAAAGTACCGTATAGTACATACAATCATAAGGGGAGAAACTATGACCAATCACAAAAAGTGAACAAACTATTATTATTATATATGTTTTATGTTCAGTATCTTTTAAAAAGTGAACACCTGTGAGCGATCATTCCGGTTTTTCCTGCATCCCCCATAGACTGCTGTGTTACATGTACAATTAAGAGACGCCCGTTCATATTCTAGGTAGTTTGTCTATCCAAGTTTGACAGTGTTTTAAATTGAACCCTTACAATGTCAAATAATATCTTTATAGTTATATTACAGCACACATTTACACAGCATTGTGGAGTCTTCAAACGAAATAGGCTGATAGTGACAACACTGACAATATCGAATTCAAAGCAATAACGTTATTCATTAGTGTATCTCGTTTTGTTCAGTTTTCCTGATAGTGTTCTAAGTTAAATGTGCAATTAATTCGCATCCTTAAATTCTGGGAACGCGTTATGGGTCCATGATTTTAATTTAAATTAGAAAACTACAAATGATTATAATGTGTCGGCGAATTGATTTTAAACTAATTAGTATTTAAGTCTTATATAATTAGTATCTGTTTGTCTTTGTTTGTTCGTTTGTTCGATTGTTTGTTTCACTCTTAAAAATCCCGGGTCAGACTGACTCGGAAAGAATCCGTTGGGGGCACACCCGGAAAAGGGTCGATTTTAACCAAATTCCGGGTCAAGGTTGACCAAAATATGAGTCAACTTGACTTGGATTTTTGTCAAACTTGACCCGGAATGTGATTAAAATTGACCCTTTTATTTTATTGCAGGCCTTTACGTGCCCCGTAAGGGGCCCAAAAAATGAATATGAAGAAGACAAATATCGACAAAAATGAGTAGACTAAAAAAGGCGTCATTTCACAAAGGGCACATTTCATTTTGAAAAAAGGGCATGCGACATTTCACAAAGGGCACATTTCGTTTTGAAAAAAAAAAACGGATTTTTTTTTAGCTATCCGATTTTTTTTTTTGGGGGGGGGGGTTCCGCCGCCCCTGTCTCCGAGTCAGTCTGACCCGGGATTTTAAGAGTGTTGATTGATTGATTCATTGATTGATTGATTCATTCATTCATTCATTCATTGAGTGAATGATTGAATGAATGTTTTTTTTTAAATTGTGTATGTTTCTTTGTTTCTTTGTTTATCACAACCAATGTGTAGGATTTGATGTTTCACCAGCCATGGTAGAGTATGCACGCCGACACAATCCTCATCCGAATGTTGAATTCGTGTCAGCCGACGCACAAACTTTCGGCGACTACGGAGAAGTTTGGCGCGAAAAATTCACGAAAGTTATCTCGGCATATGTCATACACTGGTGTGACGATAAGGCGGCCGTTATAAAGAATATCGCAAGAAGTCTGCAAACTGGTGGCGAAGTAAGGATTCATTATACCAAAGAAGTGGGTTTTGTTGGATATCATGGAAGTTATGGAGAGGGAGGGAGTGCTTGGCTTCAACGACATGAAAAATGGGGCAAGTACTTACAGGTAGGTATTTATTCGGCTCTACTCCAGTCGTACAGAACATTACCATGAATATTTGAATGCTTGTCATTCAACCATAACTGTAACTCTTGTTACATGTACGACCAATTCACAACTAGAATAATCGCACAAAATGAAAACACAGTCAATTTTATATAAGTAATTTATATGGGGTATTTACCCTTCTTCAAACTTACAATTAACAACACAGACAAACATGGAACTAAATTAAATCCGAAATAATTAAATTACTTATGTTACTTACAAGAATAGTGTTACTCTACGAATCCTGCACTGCAGGTTTGACAAGTTGAAAACTGTGCCGCACAAATTATGAAGTATCCACGTAAATCCACAAGCGACGCCTGTTACGTCACAAATTGTCGCCGGCGACAATCTGTGACGCGGCGACAATTTGTGCCGTCAGGTTTTGAACAAATCGGCACAGATTGTCGCCGGCGACAATTTGTGACGCTCTTGCTGATCCCAATTTTTGGCCTCACTGGCGACAATTTGTGCCATGAAAAAAAACCTAGCGGCACAGATTGTCGCCACCGTCACAAATTGTCACCATTCAATAAATATGTGTGTGTCCGTTTGACTGTGTTTGTATGTCTATTTGTGTGTGTACCTGTGTGTCAGATTCTGTGTTTGCTTGTGTATGTGTGTCTACGTGTATATGTGTCTGTGTGTCTATATGTGTCTGTGTGTGTATGTTTCTGAGTCTGTATATGTCTGTGTGTCACTGTGTTTCTGTTTGTCTGTGTGTTCGTCTGTGTGTCTGTTTGTATGTCTGTGTGTTTGTCTGTGTGTGAATGTGTCTGTTCGTGTGTCTGTGCTTTTGCATGTGTCTGGGTGCGTGTCTATCTGTCTGTATGTCATAATGTGTCTAGTCTGTATGTGACTGTTGTCTGTTTGTGTGTTTTTGTGTTGTGTGTTTGTATGTGTCTGTGTGTCTGTTTGTATGTCTATGTGTTTGTGTGTGTTTGTATGTGTCTGTTCGTGTGTCTGTACATCTGTATGTGTCCGCGTGTGTGTCTATGTGTCTGTATGTGTCTGTTGTCTGTTTGTGCATCTTTGTGTTGTGTGTTTGTCTGTATGTGTCTGTGTCTGTTTGTATGTATGTGTGTTTGTGTGTGTTTGTCTGTGTGTTTGTGTCTCTGTATGTTTTTGTTTGTCTGTGTCTGCGTGTGTCCGTTTGTGTGTCTGTATGTATCTATTCTGTTTGTGTGTCTGTAGGTGTCTGTGTGTTTGTCTGTGTGTGAGTCTGTGTGTCTGTGTGTATCTGTATGTGTCTGTAAGTGTCTGTGTGTGTCTGTTTGTGTGTCTGTATGTATCTGTTCTGTTGGTCTATACGTGTATGTTTTTGTGTCTGCGTGTTTGTGTGTCTAATTGTGTGTCTGTGTCTGTGTGACTGTATGTGTCTGTGAGTCTGTATGTGGGTATGCATCTGTTTGTGTGTCCCCGTGTTTGTCTCCGTGTCTGATTGTGTGTCTATGTGTGTCTGTATGTGTCTGTGTGTTTCTGTGTGTGTGTTTGTGTGTCTCTATGTGTCTTTGAGTTCGTAGTGAGTGGGGTTGGGTTTGTCTTTGCACATGTCTGTGTGTGTATGTGTGCGTCTCTGTGTATCTGCGTGTCTGTATGTTTGTGTTTGCTTGTATGTGTGTGAATGGCTGTGTGTGCCTGTTTTTGTGTATTTGTGTGTTAGTTGGTAGTTGGTGTGGTGTCGGAAAGAGGATGTACAAGTGTATGGTGTGTATTTGGATGTCTGTAACTGTCTGTGTCAGCTTGTGTGTGGTTGTGAGTGTCAGGCAGACACACAGACACACAAACACAAATACATACACATAAAAACAGACGCATTCAGTCACAGACATACACAAACACACAATATTAAGCCACAAAAATACACAGACGCACACAGACACACAAACAGACACATACACACCTCCAGACCTCCAGAGACACACAGACACACAAACAGACACATACACACAGACACATACAGACGCACAGACACATAGACACACAGACACACAAACAGACACATACAGTCACACATAAGCACACAGACAAGCACACAGACAAACACACATATAAACACACATACAAACAAACAGACACACAGACTCACACACAGACAAACACACAACACACAGACAGACAACAGACCCATACAGACTAGACACATAGATACGCACACAGACACATACAGATGCACAGACACACACAGACACACAAACAGATCGACACACAGACAAACACACAGACACACAAATGGTTACATACAGACACACACACACATACAGACTCACAGACACATATAGACACAAACAGACACATAGACACACTGACACACACACAGACACACATACAAACACACATACACACAATCAGAATGGACACATGCAGACACGCACACACACATACAGACACACAAACATACACATACAGACACACACACAGACACACTCACAGACACAAACAGGCACATGCAGACACAAAGATACACATACAGAGACACAGACAAACACACGGACAGAAACACACAATCAACCAAACAAACAGATACACAGACACACACACGCTAACACACACAAACACACCTAAACACACAGACATACCAATATACCCACAAACAATTTAATTTATGCCGCAACATGCTTTGATTATGGCTGGTGACAATTTGTGCCGTCAACTCCGGGCACAAATTGTCGCCGGCGACAATTTGTGCCTGTGGCGACAATTTGTGCTGTCAGGTTTTTCACAAATCGTCACAAATTGTCGCCGGCGAACAATTTGTGACGCGGCGACAATTTGTGCCGCAACAGACGCCTATGATAATGAATGTCTCCCGATACTTGAAGGTTGCAGTCTGAATATATTTATCCCACTAGTCCGATGACAAACGATCCGACAGCAATGTCACACAGTTGAATATGACATTCACAGCACGGCAGAATATTGCAAATATCCCAGATGATAGTGGTATTACTCCACAGTACAAAAAAACAAAAAAAAAAAAACAACGGTCTCACAGGTTATTCTCAATCGGAGTAAAGATCGTATAGACTCCCGTATATAGCAAGTCCACAGAGGTGTGTGCTGAACAGTGATCACAATAAACTCTGAACTCGTGTCCAAAACAGCTTGTATTTATATTACAAATCTGTACATCCAGAAAAATCTATCCATGTTACCAAAGTCACAAACACAATGGCCTAGATCCAGAACCTACCATGTCTAGAGTATTCCATTCACACTCAAAAAATATGTTTCACACTTGGCCTAAAGGTCATTGAACTCAGAACATGGGTTCCACAATAGTCTAATCACAAGTGTTTCTTTTATTATGCTAATTAGCCTTTTAGCAAATTCCTTCATTCTTGCATTGTATTTGTAACTAACAGCTGTATATTTATTCTTTCACATAGCTAGCTTAATTCTTTACTGTACATAAACCACAACTGGCTGTGTAAAAAGAAAATGTTGTAACACTCTATCATGGGCTCATTTACTAGGAGCTAGGTTCCGTATTCTTTGAGAGTTTTTTTTTCACAGTCAAATATGAGACCCTTCAATTAGAGTAGTACCTACTACGTTGAGTATTTTTTTGTAAATATAAAACTCAGAATATAGTAATATTTCGTTTAAACTGTATTATAATCTAAATGCTTATAGGATTAACTGGAAATTTGTAACATTGTTTACAAATTGATTTGGCGTGCTAGTTGCTCTAAAAAAAATCAGGTCGAATGTCTGCGATACAATTACTCTCGAATTCACAAGTGAAAATTTATTTCAATGCGTTCGAAATCGAAACAACTCATTGCAAAGAATTGTTTGTGTTCGAAACACAAACTTATTTTGTGAAAGTGTAATGCTCGAAATACGGTGTAAAAACAATAATTTGTGATATCAAATTTCATTTGATCCTAAGTATTTATGTTAAGAATGGAATTTTTTGCGATATCAAAATGAAAAATTCAATTCAAAACCAATTCAAATTATACATTTTTTTCACAAATTTCTTGATGTCAAAACTTCAATCCTCGATATAAAGAATTGTCATTTTTTGATGAAAGAATGTTTTGGTATCGGAAATTCAATTCCTGATATCACAAATTTATTCTCATTTTATGTGAAGAATTGAGATTGTAATGTTATGAATTGAATTTGAAATATAAATAAATTGAATATGTTTAATTTGGGATATCAAGTATTGAATTTGTGTCATTAAAATTGATGTTTTAATATTAAAAATAAACTTTTGATATTTAGAATTGCATTTGTGATATCAAACATAATTGCTTTCAATTGTATATAACATAACTTTGAGTGGAATTTACACATCTTGTATGATAGTATTTAATAAGTATGACATGACCATTTTACAGTGTCTTCTTTTATTGTTTTTGCTTTTCTTTTGGACAGAATTTAACTTTCTCAGTTGAATGGAAGATGCCAGATGAAGAAATCATATCAATGATGGAAGCAAAAGGATTTAGTATCATGAAATTTGAAGAAACCGATAACAGCCAGTTTGTACCGATAAAAGATGCATGGCGTAAGTGTTCTTAATTTCATCGACCATAACCCCTCAGTAATCCATTCAGAATAATTTCTGTGGAAGTTGTTTGTTGTGGTTCTTATAGAGGATCAAAGTTAGGCCGGAAGTAACATAAAGATGATGATGAA
>JZLH01S0508794.1:1033-18820 GCA_001188425.1 Eucidaris tribuloides
GATATAGGGGAATAGGTGTGTGTATTGCATTAGGCTGCAGGATGTTATAGATCGATCCAATGTTTGACTTATAGTAATGAGCAAACAACAAAAAACAAACACATTTTTCTCCGATCGATTCAAGTGTAGATTTCTACTGGTTTTCTAATGGTCTTCTACTGGTTCCTACTGGTTACAACGGGAATTTCTACTGGTTCCAATAAGTATTTATACTGGTCTGCTACTGGTTCCAGAATAAATGCCCTATTGGTTTCTACTGGTTTTATTTCACTTTCCATATTGAAACCAGTACAGAATTGGTCTCTACTGGACCAGTAGAAACCAGTAGAATTCTACTGGTTTCAGCTCTACTGGTTTCTATGGGAATTTCGACACTGGGCAGGCAAATGGCAATCTATTTTATTGATTCAAATCGACGAGAAAATTATGAAACGTTTCGTTTTTGATGTTCGCCAATTCTTCCGGAGCCATCTTTGTCGTGACGTCACGCCTCGAATACGATGTATAGAACGATACTGCCAAAGATGTACACTTTCGATGGATGACTTGTGTGAAGGCGACTTTTCGTCCACCCCGCCCCCCCCCCCCCGTTATGCCGTTCGGAAGTGTTATCTTCTCGACGCACCCTAACGTGAAATCTTAATTGATGCAATGGCTAATGAAAATTGTAAGTAAAGCGATCTATAATTTAGCAACTGTCAAGAGAACAAAGAAAAATGAGTTCAAAATGAACCTTTTGGCCAGTTGATGTTAACAGGAGCCCAATAAACTGTTGCCCCCTCCAAAAAAGCATATCTCTTGGCTCGGAGTTATAAGAGCCAAAGAGGTTACATTAGTACACATTCTTAGAATTTTCTTGTAAATTTATAGTTACAACAATGGTGTCATGAACGGGAACAATATCAACATTCAAAGTTCAACCAATCCATTCTTCTGGAATTATTTTTTCATTAAAAAAATTTAGATTTTCCTTCTATCTGAAGAGGGGATGTCAAATCTAGATAGCCAATTCTTCAAAAAGTTTGTGACCAGGGAGTGCGGTGGATTAAACAATCGGCAATGGTTACAAATGCCTTTTATCATACCATTAATTCATAAAAGAATAAAGCAGGTTTGGGATTTTAGATCAATTGATTTATTAAACCACAGAGATTGACATGCACTCAATTCTGAGAATTTGAAGGCCGTAAAAATTCTTTATGCAGCTTCTCTCGATATAAAATAACATGACGCAAGAGATCAGCTAACTGTGGCATTGCCCAAGGCGTTCAATACACATGTTCGTGGCGGCATAACATTCTCACAAAAATGATGTATCTTGATTTAATTTTTGCAAGACGATAGTTCAATATATTCCCAAGAAGCATGAAAATATCAAGAAATATTTGACGCGCTGTCATCCTTTGGCAATGGCAAATTTTTAAGGGAGCTCAAATCATTTTTGAGACCAAGCATTTTATAATCATTATACAAATATTAATTCTTGGACGCTATCTGGTACCCCCACTCCAGATTATTATTATTATTATTATGATTCTTATTATTATTATTATTATTATTATTATTATTATTATTATGTATTATGTATTATTATCATCATCATTATTTTCTCCATTATACGAGTGATCATTATTTAACCCATCCATCATAAAAGTTCAATGAAGCGAGTCCATCGCCAGGAATTTTTTTTCCAAACGAAATAAGAAATCGCTCAAATTGGCAATGCTTTAAATATTTAAATCCACTATTTTACGTGCAATGGCAATGTTTGAGCAAAAAAATTATATAAAACAGTTTTGTTTTATTGAAAATAAACACTTGAAAATAAACCCATATATTCATTATTATTATAAAACACACACGCTTTCGGCAAACCGGGGGGGAGGGGGGCTTGGAGAAAGGCCCCCGCCGCGCTCGCGTTCCAGTCAACGCAACGCGACTGGCGCTCCCGACGCACCCTTCGGCCAAACCGGGGGGGGGGGCTTTGGACGAAAGGTCGCGTTAACGTCAACGCGACACGACGCGACGCAACCCACCTCTTCGGCATAAGCCCATAAATTCTGTTTGATTCAGAAAAGAAAGTTTTGTGATGAAGGAATGCATAATTGACATATCTTTTTGTTGTGCGACAGATGTGGCAAATGTTGATTGGCGATAAATTGAGGAGGGTCTGGGAGGGGGCTTTTCCTCCCAGAGTGAGAAATTGTGTTTTCAGTGCTCATTTTTGATGAAGGAATGCATCATTAACATTCATTGTTGTTCTGAAAAAGTTGTGGTGATTGCTGATTGCGGATGAATTGGAGAGGGTCTGGGAGGGGGTTGCCCTCCCAGGTTGAGAAAATTTGACATTTTCCTCTTCAAAATGTGTGTTTCCTGCCCCATTTTGGATGAAGTTGATGAATGCATAATTGACATTTTGTTTAATAGTGTTGTAGTTCTGGTGATTTTTGATGATTATTTGGGGAGGGTCTGGAGGAGCACCCCTCCCAGGGTGAGAAAGTGTGAAATTTTCTCTTTGAAAATGTATTTTCAGGCCAATTTTGATGAAGGAATGCATGATTGAATTTTGTAATTGTTGTGCAAGTTGTGCACCCATCCCAGTATGAGAAAATTTGACATTTTCCCCTTCAAAATGTATGTTTCCTGCCCCATTTTGGATGAACTTGAGGAATGCATAATTAGCATGTTTTCGGGTTGTCCGTTCGGGCGTCCGTCCGTCCGTCCGTTACCGGATCTCGTTACCGCGATAACTTGAGAACCCCTGATCGGATTTTGATGTAATTAGGACCAAGTATGTACTGTGAGCCATCAATGAATTGATTAGATTTTGGAGCTGAAAGGTCAAAGGTCAAAGGTCACTGGTCCTTAAATATGTCTGATTTGGGCTCGTTACCGCGATAACTTGAGAGTGGCTGGGATTGTCATGTAACTTGGGTGAAGTATGTATAAGAGGCACCAATAACTGATAGATTTTAGGAGTTCAAAGGAGGAAAGGTCAAAGGTCTTAAATATGTCTGATTTGGGCTCGTTACCGCGATAACTTGAGAGCAGCTGGTCGGATTGTGATGTAACTTCGGTGAAGTATGTATTATAAGGCACCAATGAACTGATTAGATTTTGGAGCTCCAAGGTCAAAGGTCACCGGGCCTTAAATATGTCTGATTTGGGCTCGTTACCGCGATAACTTGAGAACGGCCAGGCAGATTTTTATGTTACTTGGGTGAAGTATGTATAATTAATCACCAATGAACTGATTAGATTTTGGAACTGAAAGGTCAAAGGTCACCGGATCTTAAATATGTCTGATTTGGGCTCGTTACCGCGATAACTTGAGAACGGCCAGGCAGATTTTTATGTTACTTGGGTGAAGTATGTATAATTAATCACCAATGAACTGATTAGATTTTGGAACTGAAAGGTCAAAGGTCACCGGGCCTTAAATATGTCTGATTTGGGCTCATTACCGCGATTACTTGAGAGCGGCGGGTCGGATTGTCATGTAACTTGGGTGAAGTATGTATTAAGAGGCACCAATGAACTGATTAGATTATGGAGCTGAAAGGTCAAAGGTCAAAAATCACAAGGCCTCACACATGTCCGAATTGGACTCATTGTCATGATAATTTAAGAACTTCTTATTAGATTTTACTGTAACTTGGTCAAAGGTCACGTGGGCTTATTCTTCTCATTTGTCTTGCTACCATGGTAACTTTAGGCTTTTCAAATTACATACATTGGATGGGAGTGCAGACTTTGGAGGCATATCCATCGACTGCGCGCAGTCGAACTGCTCTAGTTTCTTTCTTTCTTTCTTCCTTCCTTCCTTTTTATTTTCTCTTTTCCTTCCCTTCCTTTTTTTTCCTTTTCCCTTTCCGAAAATTTGAAAAATGGGACTCGTGTGTAAGGATCTTTTTGACGAAAATGGGACTAATGTCGAAGTATTTTTCTTGAAAAGGTCACCCTTCTGAGCACATCCCCGTATACCCAATACATGTGAGTACCGCGGGGGAGGGGGTGGATGAGGGTAAGGATGTAGGTACGTCTGGAAATGTGTACTTGTCTCGTTCTCGTTAATTATTCGAAGAATCAGAAACGTTTTATGAAGAAATGCAACGCTTCCAAACAAGAATATAAATCATCACAATCCACATCTCTTTAATAATCTTCTCGGATACTAGTACAACTTCTTTCTCATATATACAATTATCACAATACAATATCATAATACACTTCGTAATTTATTCTCTACAAATATTAGTGAAATCCAAATACCCTCAATTATACCAAAGTGGAAAAATTTGATAAACAGGTATCTGTTCGTACCTCGAAGTGACAATGACTTAAATAAGCTTAATTTCAGTTTGACAGAGCATTGGATTTGCACGTTAGAAAACGGCGAAATGAATGAAATCAGCTCAAATCGTTCACAATGTAAAGATTAGTATAAATAAACACCTGTCATAGAACCTTTGGGTAGAATACGTTGTTTCAGTGAAAATCTGGACATTTAAACTTCAAAATTTACACAGTGACGTTAACGTGCACGGGCCGTTCGGATAGTTCCAAAATTGTCAGCTCGGCCGTTAGGCGTAGGTCGAGCGGAGTTTAGCCGTTTAACCAATCAGTGTGCCTCGCTAGTCATGCGAACCGTGATCCGCAATTTGAGCAAACTTTAAACTCGCGTAAAGAACAACATTTTGGTAGCATATCGTTATTAATTTTTCCCATAAAACAACAAATTTATGACGTATGGATTTCAAAATTTCAACACACCATTTGTAAGTACTAAACTACCGTATGGTTAGATAATGAAGCGAAGTGATGGACTTGCAAATCCTGGAATCAATCTTTAATGTAAAATCACCTAAAATAGACGCTATGTCGTAACCTTGTGCAATCTATTGAAATCAGGTTTGTCAGCGCTTGAATAGACAAACATTCCATACAAAACTTTAGAACTTTATGCTGCCACTGACAAGGTAGGTGATCATTGTCAATTTATTAGTATGCCTTTAACATCCATGCTACTGCATCAATGAAATTATGAAGAGTTTTATCGCAAAACAGGTTGACTCCACTTCAGTAACTTTGGAGAAAAATTCACTTTTAATTCACTTGGTACAAGCGCCTGTAGGAAAAGAAAAGTTTAACCCTATAGAGTGTGTACTTACTTACTCGTGGAATTTGGCTTCAAAGTTCATAATATCGCTAGGTAAGTACGCCTAGTGGTAAAATGTGTTGATGTTAATTACTTCACTTTTGGTAACAACGGAGTTAACCCAGTTTTTCGATCAAATTCTAAATTATTGATTATTGAGTGGTTCTTACTGTCTGTATTCAAAAAGACAATACTCTGACTGACAAATTGATGTAAGTTCTGATTCATCCAGGTAAAATGTCGACAAATAACTATATAAATCAAGGCAACTTACGTTTGTACTTTGATGAGAACGTTTCTCGTCCTATCCGGAACGCTTCATCAGCTCCTCAGAAGTGGTGGCGGGAATTGCTGGGAAACATCGACAGTGCGTCTGCGCAGAGTCGCAACGACGCTAATTTCCCGCCACCACTTCAGAGGAGCTGATGAAGCGTCCCGGATAGAACTTGATTTATATAATTATTTGTTGAATACTCGGACTGGTTGAACTGCATCTAGACAGGATACGTTTAAAATCATTTAATACGACCACCAGGAGGATATAAGTGACAGTTAAAGGCAGTGAATCTCTTTTGCATTCCTAAAAAATAACATTGTGCAAATACAAAGGCATTTAGAAGAAAATGCCATCTGGGAACCTTCAGCAAAATGTAAGAGCCAGAGACTCAGTTTTAGTGGAATTATAGTGACCGTTTGACTCCGATTTGAATTTTTTCTCGCGAGAAAAAAAATTCTACCATAGAACGTACAATAAACGGCTATTGTTTTTCTTTCGCATTTTTCAAATTCTAAGCAATTAGGCCTACTTTCCCCCCAGATTTCAGGCATGAGTTATCTTTTTTTGGTCTGCGGGGATGTGTGCAAATGAGATCCACTGGCTTTAAAGTACATCTAAAATATTTTAACGAGCATGATGGCCATCAAAATTGCGATAACGGACGGGATGACGGCCGCGGCATTTCCGGTTCCGCCCGGCGCACTGGTGGTACTCGGATTCAATCCGAGTTCTGCCGGATCGCAACCCAGCCACCAAACTGCGGTGTTACGTGGATAACTGGTGTCAACTGCAAATGACCTGTCATTGAATCGATAGTAGTCGGATCCGGAAAAGAAGTAGGTTCGAGAATTGGAATACTGGAAGGCGGCGTCAACGGTCGTCGGCAGGCCTCTCCAAACGGATAGCGGTCGCGGATATCCACGGTCTACCCCGTATCCGGCCGTGAAGCGGTAGTACATGTCGCCTGCAAGGGCAGAAAAGGAAATTAAGAAAAAGTGAAAGTAATTTAACAAACATATTTCGGTTAATAAATCGATTTAATAATTCGAAATAAGAAACACACTATATGCATGTATGTGTGTATTGTTACTACAAGTTGGGACATGCGTTGGGTGCGTACGCACCCTCCAAAATCATAAATAGGTTTTTTGCTTCGAAAATTAATTGTTATAAATGTCGTGAATCTACAGGTTAATAACAGAGAAAAGAATGAACATCTGAACTGGAAGTTATTCGATTAAACTTTCACATTTGCTTGTATTGTGACTCCTGTGTTACGTTTGCAGCAAAATAAAGACCTTTGTGGGTGGAATTCCATGTGTAATAAGTGGTATAGAGACGTAGGATGTTTGCCACTCATACAAAATAATAAGCACTGACAAAGAACTTGGGACCAGATTATACACTCTTGAACCATATTTAGAAATACTGACACCAAAGTTTATAAAATCGCTCGATAAGGTCTGAAAATAAAGCCCTAAAAATTAGCAGTCCAAAACGAATCATTATATGGGTTTAAGAAGTGAAAATACTTTGTAGCGACATTTCAGTTTTCAGCGAAAGGCTGCTGTGTTGCAGAATTTTCATCTGCCGGCAATAATCCATGTGCCGATTTTTATCTGTACATATTTTCACAGTGGCAGCATAACTGTCTGAAGTTTTGTGTTGTAGTGTGTTTATTTGTCCATTCAATCACTGCAGATATATCAGATAGCAAAGTTAGACAATGTTTTAAATGGGGCTTCCACAATTCTCGCTATCGACAATTATATGGCGTTCGGCAATAGAAGGCGCTATCGTCAGTGTGCGCATGCGTAGTTTTCACGGTGGTTCGACTTGTGTGACCAACTTATTTCCAGCTAACACACAGGGACGTCTGCCAAATTCACAATTTTGCTAAATAAGATCAGAGTATCACAAATTTGCGTTAAAATTTCACGTCACCATTACTGGTAGCATCAAAATTCGTTGGGTAGGCCTATACGTCACAAATGTAAAACCATTCATTTGTACGGGAATTTTCATTTCTCAACCTGTGTTAATGTATATAAAACCGGAAGTTAGCGGGGGTCCAAATTCTCTTGGACAGCGTGCCTTCTACTGCCACATTCTAGTGAATGACGACTTGTCGATAGCGAGAATTATAGCGTCTTTCGGTGCAAAGAGGGCGCTGTCCTGTTCATCAAGTGTCAAACAGTGTAATACCTTTGGAAAGTAAATCCTTCCGTTTCCACTCCAGATAAACGCAGACGACAGATCGTTGGGAAGACGCGGGAATCCCCCTGTAATGGATCTTGGGTAACCGGAATCTAGTGCTTGGTTGGTAAGCCGGTAGTATTGACTTCCCTGTTGAATGTAATGAAAAACAACAAAACCGTAAATTAGTGCGTGTCCGGGGCGATAGTTAGCATGGGGGGGGGGGGGGTGAATTACTCTGCAGGCACAGACTTTATTTTGGCACTGAAATTCTGAAATTTCACAGCGCCTTGTGCCAAGGCTAATCTTGTTGGTCAGAGCAAGGAGGTACTCCTTGGTCAGAGCTTACACAGGGTTTATGGAAGTTCTAGTCTGCAGCACAGGTTGTTCAGACCCTGGTTTGGTAGCACGACGGACCGTCAGGTTTGTGCCTGCAAACTAGGGGGAATCCCCCCCCCTTATTAGCTGGAAGTTTTGTTCTGGCGACGCCCCTTGATTCTCGATTCTTCGATTCAATTGTAGGTAAGACTTTTTTTTGGGGGGGGGGGCCTTGTCGAAGTGCCGCCCGTCACTACACGAAGGATTCTCTCGTGATCAAGTTCTATACGCCCCTCGATTCTCGATTCGACAACACAAAGCATGCCGTGGAAATTTGACAATATTATTGATTACAATATTCATTTGTATTGAAGTGAATTTATTTTTTTAACATATCCATAAATATTCAAATTCATTTTTTTTTAATATCAGTGAACATTCACAAAATAATATAATGTCAAATACAATTTTGGAATAAAATGTGGTTAAAAAGCGAAAAATTGGGGCCCCAAAGGTGAAATTTACTGCAGACTCCTTAACCATTGTCTTATGAAGATAAGAGGCGTTTTCGTCTTCGAGGGGTGTGGTCTTCTTTCTGAGACCGCGTCAAAGAAACACATTAGCATTTTTTGTTTGTTGGACGTCTTTCCAAGCCATCAAAACTGTTTCATGGATAATATGAAACCGAATTACGATGCTAGGGTGAATTAATACCCCACCCCTATTGGGAGGCCAAAAATGTTAAATTTTATATTCCAGCCTCTCTGCCTGGGGTGCGCCAGCATTTGATTATCTCTCCGCCTTGGAGAAGAAAGGAAAAAGAGTATTCATTGATTTCTTTTGAAATAATTTGTTATTTACCAATAATAAACTTCATTAGGACGTCATTGTAGAAAGGCCCCGCCAACTCAAAATGCATGTGTTATCGTGTATGTGGCAATACTTTAGAGTAGGAAGGGTAGTCCTTCTAGTCTACAGCACAGATTGTTAATTTGCACAGCACATAGGCGTACGCAGGATTTTTCCAAGGGGGGTGTTTTTCCGCGGCCAAAACCTAGCTTACACATTTTTCCCGGTCACGCCAGTTGCCGAAAAACGAATAGTGGGGGGGGGGGGGGTAAGTGGACGGAAAAATTTTTCACAAATCCACGGTCCAAATTTTTTTCCCAGTCACGCCAGTAACCGACAAACTCAATCACCGGAAGGGGGGGGGGGTCATGAAAAATTTTTCTTCAAAATCTACTAAAAAAATCAATTATTTCTCATTTTCAGACACCCCACTTTTTAAGAAAAAGGGGGTGATATCGTGAAAAAAGGAGGGTGATTTCGGGTAAAAAGGGGGGGTGTTTAGGGGTGTTTAACACCCCCCTTCGGCAAAAGGGGGGTGTTTCAACACCCCAAACACCCCCCCCCCCTGCGTACGCGTATGGCACAGCATGACCGAGAAAGGATTGTACCCTGTATGATAACTCACCTTAAACACGTAGGTTTTTCCGTTGGGTGGGTAGAAAAGGGCAGCATCAGGGTCCGAAGGCAAGCCGGGGAATTCCTGCCCGATCAGCCTGGGATAACCGTTGGGCACCTGCCCGTTACTGTCAATTCGAAAGACATGGGTTCCTGCAGAATGACGCAAGGAAAAAAATATACTTTACATTTTCCTGTTTGTTGTAGTTCGTTGAACCGACACTCTCAAGGCTGAGAAAATTCACCCTTCAGTTTGTAAGTGCAGGGTAAAACCGTTGGAGAATGTACAATGTGTGGATTTCTGGTTAATTATACCCTATTTTTGAGTGAATTTCACATTTATGGGGAATTTTGTCAAACAGTTTCACTTCTAATTTTACTTTTGACTCACCTAACACAAGGTGAGTTTTACCTTTAAAGATCAATAGTTTACTCCCTTTACTTGTCCTCTATGGAATGGAACTAATCTACTTTAAAAACGTTACACGCATTTTTTTAATGCAAAGTAGCATCATTCGTATCACATCGGATTTACGTGTAATCACAAAATTAATGCTTGAAATATCCCAACTACTAACACGAAGCGATGAATACTAAAGGCATGGCCACAATATAATGACGTTGACCTAAGACAGTATTGTTTATAAAACTAATACAGTCCTGTACAAAGTTTGGAATATTTTATTTCTTTGCATAGCCCTGTATTAAAGTGCAGATTTGTTATAATAAATGATCAATCACCCATGCAGAACAGATAATTACTATGTTCAAATGAGCTCTACTCAGAAGCGGCGCCAGGGTAATTTTTTTAAGGACGGGCGAAATACGTCTAAAAAATTTTGCCTGCCAAACAAATTACCAGCCAAACTACAAGCCATACAACGTCCGACAAGAGGGGAGCAGGGGCTGACGATGACAAAAAGCATTTTTTGGCCGCCAATTTTTTTGTTACTAGCCAAAATCAACAACAATGGGTTGCGCAAAATTATCGAAAAACGGTCAAATTCCCGTCATTTTCCACAGTGGTACCGCCCCCGGCTCTACTTCAGGACAAGGAACATGTTTTTGATTCTGATTGAAACCTCATTTGGAAGGAAAATATGTTCCAAACTTGTGTCAATGACTGTAATAATTCTTACCATTCATTAAATAAGTGCTTCCATCGGCCGTTCTGGTTGCGACTGATACATCAGCCATGCAGTCTTCTACCGGAGTGGTAGGTGTCCCCGTTTCCTCTGGCTGACCGACGTTTGGGCCTGTTGAAGATAAATGAGAAGTTATACCATTCTTGCATCAGTCAGATATAACGAAACCACGGTAAAGTCCATGGTTAAACGATGACATTAATGGCAAAGCGTTTCTTTTGCATACTTAAAAATCAACATTGTGTAAATGTACTGGTATACTATTTGTTCTGCATGGGTGATTGATCATTTATTATAACAAATCTGCACTTTAATACAGGGCTATGCAAAGAAATAAATAATTCCAAACTTTGTACAGGACTGTATTAGTTTTATAAACAATACTGTCTTAGGTCACACGTCATTATATTGTGGCCATGCCTTTAGTATTCATCGCTTCTGTGTTAGTAGTTGGGATATTTCAAGCATTAATTTTGTGATTACACGTAAATCGATGTGATACGAATGATGCTACTTTGCATTAAAAAAATGCGTGTAACGTTTTTAAAGTAGATTAGTTCCATTCCATAGAGGACAAGTAAAGGGAGTAAAAACTATGATCTTTAAGGGTAAACTCACCTTGTGTTTATGGTGAGTCAAAAGTAAAATTAGAAGTGAAACTGTTTGACAAAATTCCCCATAATGTGAAATTCACTCAAAAATAGGGTATAATTAACACAGAAATCCACACATTGTACATTCTCACAAACGGTTTTACCCTGCACTTCAAAACTGAAGGGTGAATTTTCTCAGCCTTGAGAGTGTCGGTTCAACGACTACAACAAACAGGAAAATGTAAAGTATATTTTTTTCCTTGCGTCATTCTGCAGGAACCCATGTCTTTCGAATTGACAGTAACGGGCAGAGTGCCAACGGTTATCCAGGCTGATCGGCAGGAATTCCCCGGCTTGCCTTCGGACCCTTGATGCTGCCTTTTCTACCACCCAACGGAAAAACCTACGTGTTTAAGGTGAGTTATCATTACAGGGTACAATCTCTTTCTCGGTCATGCTGTGCCATACGCGTACGCTAGGGGGGGGGGTGTTTGGGTGTTGAAAACACCCCCTTTTGCCGAAGGGGGGTGTTAAACACCCCTAAACACCCCCCTTTTTACCCGAATCACCCCTTTTCCGATATACACCCCCTTTTCTTAAAAAGTGGGGTGTCTGAAAATGAGAAATAAATTTTTTTAGTAGATTTTGAAGAAAATTTTTTCATGCCCCCCCCCCCTTTCGGTGATTTAGTTTGTCGGTTACTGGCGTGACTGGAAAAATTGGACCGTGGATTTGATGAAAAAATTTTTCGTCACTAACCCCCCGCCCCCCCCCCACTACGTTTCGGCGACTGCTAAAATTTGGCCTAGAAAAAATCGTCACCCCCCCCCACTATTCGTTTTTCGCAACTGGCGTGACGGGAAAAATTTGTGACCTTGGATTTGGGGAAAACAAATTTTCGTCACTACCCTCCCCCCCCCCCCCCCCCACTATTCGTGTTTTCGGCGACTGGCGTGACGGAAAAATGTGTAAGCTAGGTTTGGCCGCGGAAAAACACCCCCTTGGAAAAATCTGCGTACGCCTATGTGCTGTGCAAATTAACAATCTGTGCTGATAGACTAGAAGGACTACCCTTCCTACTCTAAAGTATTGGCCACATACACGATAACACATGCATTTTGAGTTGGCGGGGCCTTTCTACAATGACGTCCTAATGAAGTTTATTATTGGTAAATAACAAATTATTTCAAAAGAAATCAATGAATACTCTTTTCTTTCTTCTCCAAGGCGGAGAGATAACAAAATGCTGGCGCACCCCAGGCAGAGAGGCTGGAATATAAATTTAACATTTTTGGCCTCACCAATAGGGGTGGGGTATTAATTCACCCTAGCATCGTAATTCGGTTTCATTATTATCCATGAAACAGTTTTGATGGCTTGGAAAGACGTCCAACAAAACAAAAAATGCTAATGTGTTTCTTTGACGCGGGTCTCAGAAAGAAGACCACACCCCCTCGAAGACGAAAACGCCTCTTTATCTCATAAGACAATGGTTAAGGAGTCTGCCAGTAAATTTCACCTTTGGGGCCCAATTTTTCGCTTTTTAACCACATTTTATTCCAAAATTGTATTTGACTTATATTATTTTGTGAATGTTCACTGATATTAAAAAAAAATGAATTTGAATATTTATGGATATGTTAAAAAAATAAATCACTTCATACAAATGAATATTGTAATCAATAATATTTCAAATTTCCACGGCATGCTTTGTGTTGTCGAATCGAGAATCGAGGGGCGTATAGAACTTGATCACGAGAGAATCCTTCGTGTAGTGACCGGGCGCACTTCGACAAGGCCCCCCCCCCCCAAAAAAAAGTCTTACCTACAATTGAACGAAGATCGAGAATCAAGGCGTCGCCAGAACAAAACTTCCAGTCTAATAAGGGGGGGGGGATTCCCCTAGTTTGCAGGCACAAACTGACGGTCCGTCGTGACTACAAACCAGGGTCTGAACAACCTGTGCTGCAGACTAGAACTTCCATAACCCTGTGTAAGCTCTGAACCAAGGAGTACCTCCTTGCTTCTGACCAACAAGATTAGCCTTGGCACAAGGCGCTGTGAAATTTCAGAATTTCAGTGCCAAAATAAAGTCTGTGCCTGCAGAGTAATTCACCCCCCCCCCCCCCCATGCTAACTATCGCCCGGACACGCACTAATTTACGGTTATTGTTGTTTTCGAATTACATTCAACAGGGAAGTCAATACTACGGCTTACCAACCAAGCACTAGATTCCGGTTACCCAAGATCCATTACAGGGGGATTCCCGCGTCTTCCAACGATCTGTCGTCTGCGTTTATCTGGAGTGGAAACGGAAGGATTTACTTTACCAAAGTATTACACTGTTTGACACTTGATGACAGGACAGCGCCCTCTTTGCACCGAAAGACGCTATAATTCTCCGCTATCGACAAGTCGTCATTCACTAGAATGTGGCAGTAGAAGGCACGCTGTCCAAGAGAATTGGACCCCCGCTAACTTCCGGTTTTATATACATTAACACAGGTTGAGAAATGAAAATTCCCGTCAAATGAATGGTTTTACATTTGTGGACGTATAGGCCTACCCAACGAATTTTGATGCTAACCAGTAATGGTGACTGTGAAATTTTTAACGCAAATTTGTGATACTCTTGATCTTATTAGCAAATTGGTGAATTTGGCAGACGTCCCTGTGTGTTAGCTGGAAATTAAGTTGTCACACAAGTCGAACCACCGTGAAAACTACGCATTGCGCACACTGACGATAGCGCCTTCCTATTGCCGAACGCCATATAATTGTCGATAGCGAGAATTGTGGAAGCCCCATTTAAACATTGTCTAACTTTGCTATCTGATATATCTGCAGTGATTGAATGGACAAATAAACACACTACAACACAAAACTTCAGACAGTTATGCTGCCACTTGTGAATATATGTAACAGATAAAAATCGCACATGGATATTGCCGGCAGATGAAAATTCTGCAACACAGCAGCCTTTCGCTGAAAACTGAAAGTCGCTCAAGATTTTCACTTCTTAAACCCATATAATGATCGTTTTTGGACTGCAATTTTTAGGGCTTTATTTTCAGACCTTATCGAGCGATTTTATAAACTTTGGTGTCAGTATTTCTAAAGTATGGGTTCAAGAGTGTATAATCTGGTCCCAAGTTCTTGTCAGCTGCTTATTATTTTGTCATGAGTGGCAAACATCCTACGTCTCTATACCCTTATTCACCAGGAATTCACCCACAAAGGTCTTGTATTTTGCCTGGCAAACGATCAACACAGGAGTCACAATACAACCGCAATATGTTAAGTTAATCGAATAACTTCCAGTCAGAGCTGTTCATTTTTTCTCTAGTTTTAACCTGTAGATTCACGGACATTATAACAATTAATTTTCGAAGCAAAAAACCTATTTATGATTTTGGACGGGTGCGTACGCACCCAACGCATGTCCCAATGTGTAGTAAACATTACACACACGGTCTCGATATATGGTGTTTCTTATTTCGAATATTAAATCGATTTATACAGAAATTATGTTTGTTAAATTAGCTTTCAACTTTTTGCTTAATTTCCTTTTTCGGCCCTTGCAGGTCGACAAGTACTACCCGCTTCTACGGCCGGAAATGACGGGTAGACCGTTGGATATGCTCGCGACGCTATCCCAGTTGGAGAGGCTGCCGACGACCGTTGACGCCGCCTCCAGTATTTCCAATCTCGAACCGACTTCTTTTCCGGATCCGACTACTATCGATTCAATACAGGCGGTCATTTGCAGTGACACCAGTTAGTCACGTAACACCGCTAGTTTGGTGGATGCGGTTGCGATCGCGGCCAGAACTCGGATTGATCCGAAGTCACCCAGTGCGCCGGGCGGAACCGGAAATGCTCCGGCCGTCATCCCCGTCCGTATATCGCAATCTTGATGGCCATGATCCTTCGTTAAAATATTTTAGATTTACTTTAAACCGTCATCGCAGCTCGTATGACGGGGCTCATTTGCACACGATCCCGCAGAACCAAAAAAAAGATAACTCATTGCCCTGAAAATCTGGGGGGAAAGTAGCCTAATTGCTTAGGAATTTGAAAAATGCGAAAGAAAAACTAATAGCCGTTGATTGTACGTTCTATGGAAGAATTTTTTTCTCGGCCGAGAAAAAATTCAAATCGGAGTTCAACGGTTCACTATTAATTCCGACTAAATCTGAGTCTCTTGGCTCTTCATTTGGCTGAAGGTTCCCAAGATGGCTTTTCTTCTACAATGCCTTTGTATTTTGCACAATGTATCTTATTTTGGAATGCAAAAGAAGATTCACTGCCTTTAGACTGTCACTTATATCCTCTATGGTGGTCGATTTAAATGACTTTAAACGTATCCTGTCTAGAGATGCAGTTCAATCAGTCGAGTATTCAACAAATAATTATATAAACAATGTTCTATCCGGGACGCTTCATCATAGCTCCCTGAAGTTGGTGGCGGAAATTTAGCGTCGTTGCGACTTGCGCAGACGCACTGTCGATGTTTCCCAGCAATTCCCGCCACACTTTGAGGAGCGATGGAATGCGTCGGATAGACTGGAGAAAACGTCGTCATCAAAGTACCAAACGTAATATGCCTTGAATTTATATAGTTATTTGTCGACATTTTACCTGGATGAATCAGAACTACAATCAATTTGTCAGCAGAGTATTGTCTCTTTTTGAATACAGACAGTAAGAACCCACATCAATAATGCAATTAATTTAAGATATTGATCGAAAACTGGTTAGACTCGTGTGTTACCAAAAGTGAAGTAATAACATCACACATTCTTTACCAACTTGAGCGTACGTTACCTAGCGATTATGAGACTTTGAAGCCAATTATTCCCGAGTCAAGTAATACACACTCTTATGGGTAAACTTTCTTTTCCTACAGGCGCTTGTACCAAGTGAAATGAAAAGTGAATTTTTCTCCAAAGTTATCGAAGTGGAGGGTCAACCTTGTTTTGCGATAAAACTTTCTTCATATTATTGAATGCAGTAGCATGGATGTTAAAGGCATACTAATAAATGACAATGCCATCACCTACCTTGTCATGGCAGCATAAAAGTTTCTAATAGTTTTGTATGGAAATGTTTGTCTATTCAAGCGGCTGACAAACCTGTATTTCAATTTAGATTGGCACAAGGTTACGACATAGCGTCTTATTATTTAGGTGATTTTTACATTAAAGATTGATTCCAGGATTTGCAAGTGCCATCACTTCGCTTATTATCTAATCCATTACGGTAGTTTAGTACTGTACAAATGGTGTGTTGAAATTTTAAATCCGATATCGTCATAGAATTTGTTGTTTTATGGGAAAAAATTATGAAACGATATGCTACCGAAATGTTGTTCTTACGCGAGTTTATAAGTTTGCTTCAAATTGCGGCATCACGGTTTCGCTGACTTAGGCGAGCACACTGATTGGTAAACGGCTTAACTCCGCTCGACCGTATCGCCTAACGGCCGAGCTTGACAATTTTGGAACTATCCGAACGGCCCGTGCACGTTAACTCAAGCTGTGTAAATTGTTGAAGTTTAAATGATCCAGATTTCACGTGAAACAACGTAATTCTAACCCAAAGGGTTCTATGACAGGTTGTTTATTTAACTAATCTTTACATTGTGAACGATTGAGCTGATTTCATTCATTTCGCCGTTTTCTAACGTGCAAATCCAATGCTCTGTCAAACTGAAATTAAGCTATTTAAGTCATTGTCACTTCGAGGTACGAACAGATACCCTGTTTATCAAATTTTCCACTATTGGTATAATGAGGGTATTATGGATTTCACTAATAGTTTTGTAAGAGAATAAATTACGAAGTGTATTATGATATTGTATTGTGATAATGTATAATAGAAAGAATTGTTAACTATACCGAAGAAGATTATGTAAAGAGATGTGGATGTGATGATTTATATTCTTGTTTGGAAGCGTTGCATTCTTCATAAAAACGTTTCCTGAATTCTTCGAATAATTAACAAAACGAAGACAAGTAACCATTTCAGACGTGACCTACATCCTACCCTCATCAACGCCCCATCCCGCGGTACTCACATGTATTGGGTATACGGGGATGTGCTCAGAAGTGACCTTTTCAAGAAAAATACTTCGACAGTTAGTCCCGAATTTTCGTCAAAAAGATCTCCTTCACACACGAGTCCCATGTTTCAAATTTTCGTAAAAGGAAAAGGAAAAAAAAGGAAGGAAAGGAAAAGAAGAAAAAAAAAAAGAAGGAAGGAAGAAAGAAAGAAAGAAACCTAGAGGCAGTCGAAATCTGCGCGCGAGTCGAGGATATGCTCCAAAGTCTGCACGTCACATCCAATGTAATGTAATTTGAAAATGCCTAAAGTTAACCGATGGTAGCAAGAACCAAATGAGAAGAATAACCTTACGTGAACCTTTGACCAAGTTACAGTAAAATCTAATAAGAATTCTTAAATTATCATGACAATGAGTTCAATTCGTACATGTTGGCCCTTGTGATTTTTTACCTTTGGACCCCTTTTCAGTCCATAATCTAATCAAGCTTCATGGTGCTTCTTAATAATACATACTCACACAATCACTCCAATTACATGACAATCCGACCAGCGCTCTCAAGTAAACGCGT
>JZLH01S0508794.1:18845-30912 GCA_001188425.1 Eucidaris tribuloides
CAGATATTTACTATGTTCAAATGAGCTCTACTCAGAAGCGGCGCCAGGGTAATTTTTTTTTTAAGGACGGGCGAAATACGTCTGAAAAAGTTTGCCTGCCAAACAAATTACCAGCCAAACTACAAGCCATACAACGTTCGACAAGAGGGGAGCAGGGGCTGACGATGACAAAAAGCATTTTTTGGCCGCCAATTTTTTGTTACTAGCCAAAATCAACAACAATGGGTTGCGCAAAATTATCGAAAAACGGTCAAATTCCCGTCATTTTCAAAAGTTTGAAAAAAATCTGGTTGGCCGCCCCCTACCCTGCCCCACAGTGGTACCGCCCCCGGCTCTACTTCAGGACAAGGAACATGTTTTTGATTATGATTGAAAACTGCATTTGGAAGGAAAATATGTTCCAAACTTGTGTCAATGACTGTAATAATTCTCACCATTCATTAAATAAGTGCTTCCATCGGCCGTTCTGGTTGCGACTGATACATCAGCCATGCAGTCTTCTACCGGAGTGGTAGGTGTCCCCATTTCCTCTGGCTGACCGACGTTTGGGCCTGTTGAAGATAAATGAGAAGTTATACCATTCTTGCATCAGTCAGATATAACGAAACCACGGTAAAATCCATGGTTAAACGATGACATTAACGGCAAAGCGTTTCTTTTGCATACTTAAAAATCAACATTGTGTTAATGTACTGGTATATAATAAAATATCATCTAAGAACCTTTGGCAAAGCATAGGAGCTAGAAACTCAGTTTTAGAGGAATTATGTTAACCGTTAGGCTTTCTTTTTAATTGTTGTTCCGTAGAGACAAAAATGCTACTAGTCTGTTCTTTCATACCGGGCATGTGCGTTCATCATGAACGATAAATGATTTAATTTACACTTTACACATCATAAATGTGTACCATATATATTCCTGAACATGAAAAAATATGACGTACGTTTTCATGCAAATATTATACAAAGACTAAGACATAATGACTGAATACTACTATTGAACTGATTTAGCTCAGTGAGGTTTGCAAGGAGCAAGGTTGCCACTCGTAAGGGAAATCCCCTACCGTAGGGGATTTTGACCATGCATAGGTTGTAGGGAATACCTACGGGGAAAATGGCCTTCCGTAGGGGAAACGTAGGGGGTTTTGAGAATTTGTAGGCGATGTTGGGGGTTTGGGCAATTTTCAGAAATATTCGTAATTTTTCCAAGGAAATCCGATTATATTCGCCCATTTTGTCCATCTCCACCGAAGAAATTGTGATCAACATTTTGCATTTCTAAGGCTATTTTTTACGGAAAAAGTCGACTTTGTAGGAGAAAACGTAGGTTTGTATGGGAAAATATGGTTAATTAGGCGTAAGGGAAAAGTGGTGTCCGTAGGGGAAAATACGCATGCGGCGTAGGGGGGAATCAAAATTTTGAGTGGCAGCCTAGGCAAGGAGTCTAACCAGGGACCTACAGTGGTCACCGTACTCTTTGGTGCATCCGACAAGGTTTTACAATTCGCCTACTGGCAAAATGAAAATGCCGACTGGTGCGTGAATTTGCCGACTACAGGCAAGAATGGGGGTGGGGGTCGCACCCCCTCTAGTGAAGCCCCCATTTTTACTGGATCCGCGTCACTAACTGAACTCTGACTTTACTTTCAGTGAGCAGAGCACCAGCAAAGCGTAGTGTAAAGTATGATAGCAAAAGTAGCATACAATAAACTAAAGGGAAGGAAAGAAATGCTCCCACAGACTTCAGTCTCATCTAAAATATGCAATCAAAAACTTATAACGCATACTATTTTCCTTATTCTTTTATTATTCTCCACTTGCTTTTAAAATGTTGTTTTCTTTTTTAGTGCCCAACTTGTCTTCTTTCCAAACTCGTGGTAACAGGTTACGATGACCAATTTGGCGCCAATAAAACGTGACAAAAAATAAGGAGCATAGTGATTTCAACGCCAATAAACTATGAGTTACCGTTTGACTCACAAAGATGGTACCTAATTCAGACTGCAAAGCTGAAGAGTTTCAATGTTTGCCCTAAGTTTTAAGTGGGTAATATTTTGATTTTTGCACTTGTCTATCACGTCTTCCACAAATAAATTGGGTGCAAACAGTGAAATGGTTTGAAATAAATCAAGAGTGTTTGACATCTCACTGTAGTGTGCCTGTATACCGGCGATATCGTCACTGTGGAGTTCGAAATTGGGTACGTAACCGCGGTAGAAGGGCGCCATCAACGCGCTGTCGATTTGGGAATGTCCCAATCCTAAACTGTGACCGAACTCATGAGCGGCGACTTGGAAGAGATTGATTCCTGAAACCAGAAATATTCCAAACAGAAAACAAATCATTAATATGCATACCATAATTATTTTCCTCTAAATTTCTACCGACTTCATGAAGGAAAATTATATATTTGATTTGGGAAGAGAAAACAGCAAAGGAATATTCTCCGTGAACAATTTTATAAACGTCGAATTTACTAGAGTGTGCTTGTACAGGCTGCTAACAGTCTTACACAATGTGGATTTGCCAGTTTGGGGTTTTAAACACTGACGTAAATCCCGGCGGATAAGATGGGTGGATATACCACCCCTACACACACACACAAACACACACACACACACCACAACAAACACACACCACACACACACACACACACACACACACACACCACACACACACACACACACACCACACACCACCACACACAACACACACACACAAAAACACACACACACACACACACACACACACACACACACACACACACACACACACACACACACACCCACACACACACACACACACACCTACACACACAACACACCACACACACACACACACACCTACACACAGCAGCACACCACACAGCTACACACGCACACACACAACACACACACCACACCACACACCTACAACCACACACACCACACACACACACACACACACGCAAATAACATCGAAACCGTACCAAAGCTTGTTTAAATTGCTGTACATAATTGCAATATAATTGCCAATTTCCAGATCATCAATGAGCAGAAAATTTGACAAAATTTTTGGGACATGACCCATCCCCCCTCCCCCCAACACACACCCTACGCCTTCCTGTGGGAAACGAGTTGGTGTTTGTTTGTTGCTGTGTTTCTGCTGTAATGCAGACATTTTTCAAGAGTGGCTTTCGGGAAATGTGTTCAGTTTTCTTCTGATGTTGTCTAATGAAACACATAAACACACAACCACACCGACCCACTCAACAACCCCCAAAACACACACACACACACACACACACACACACACACACACACACACACACACACACACACACACACACACACACACACACACACACACACACACACACACACACACACACACACACACACACACACACACACACACACACACACACACACACACACACACACACACACACACACACACACACACACACACACACACACACACACACACACACACACACACACACACTTTTTGAGGAGAGGGGATGGCCTGTACAATCATCTCCCCACTTTTCAAGAAAAAAATACGTTTTTTATTAATCATTGATAAAATTGCTGTGTAGTGAGAATTTCTTCAGAAATGCCTTTAAAATCCTTAAGAACCTTTAATTTTAATTCTCAAAAACTCAAGAGCTCGCGCTCAGTCGCTTTGCTCTCGTGCTTCCACTTTCCCTCAATAATTTGAACATTTCGACCCTGGAAAATTCCTACGTTTGGTTTTGTTTTATAGGTAGTCTTCACTGCATAGAAGTATAGTTATAATCAATCATTTTGAAAATGTGTAGTTCCTCCGACTTTTAAAACATATTGATTAAAAACATTGGTTTTAGAGTATAGTATTATACTGGCAGACAGAGACCAGCAATCTCAACTGCCCTTTATGTCACAAGAGTATTTTTTGTTCAATTTCTAAAGAGGGCGCATTTCACCTGCACAATTATTTTTGAGCTGTAGTTTTGAATCTCAATTTTACACGAATTATCATTGCTCTGTGATAAGTGTCATTTACCCCTGTTTTCTCCGTCTGTGTAGAGCTCGTCCTCATCAAAATGTGCATCTCCTGCAATGGCCGTTGTAGGGCTAGTTGGGAAGTACGCATGCGCAAGGACACCGCCTGGTCCGTCGAATGGGTTTCCGTCGCCATGGCTACCAGGTGAAAAATTGATGAGGATATCGGCTGGTTGGCCCGAGTTTACTCTCGTGAAAGTAAGGGAAGAAACGTCAGCCCAGACCTAGATTATTGGTACGGGAAGAAGACCGGGAAGAAGAGGAATTCAATTTGAAATAAATGTTTCAGACGTATATTACATGTATATTAAAGAGGCATCGTTCAGTCTATTTTTTTTTCAAAGCCAAGCGTCTCCTTTGCATACCTAAACATTAACATGGTGTACATACACGGGCATATAGAAGAAAATACCATTTAATCACCTTTGGCAAAGTACAGGACTACAGGAGCTAAAACTCGTTTTTATTGGTATAATGGTGACCGATAGTCTGTCATTTGAGTTTTTGTCTCGTAGTAGTAGTACTAGTAGAAGTAGTAGTAATAGTACGAGTGGTAGTAGTAGTAGCAGTAGCAAGTACAGTAGTAGGAGTAGTTAGTAGTAGTAGTAGAATGGGTTAAGTTGTAATAGTATCAGGGGCGGTAGGAGTAAGTGGTAGTAGTAGTTGTAGTACGCAAAGTTTGTAGTAATTAGTGGATGGTGTAGTAGTAGTAATAGTAGTAGTAGTAAGTAGTAGTAGTAGTAGTAGTATAGTAGTAGTAGTAAGTAGTAGTAGTAGTAGTAGTAGATAGTAGTATACGTAGTAAGTACTGGTAGGAACTAAAGTATCAGTCTAGTAATGCAACTCAGCTAAGTTAGTAGTATACAGTAGAAGTAAGATAGTAGTAGATAGTAGTAGTAGTACCAAGTAGATTAGTAGCATATTTTAGTGCGAGTACGTAGGAGAAGTAGTTTGGAGATGTGTTGCGTTTAGAAGTATGGGTAGCTCAGTTGTAGTAGTAGTAATAGTAGGTCAGTCATATATCAATTCTGAAACAACAGAAAACGATCCTCTTTGCCGCAGATATATATCGACACACAGACACTAATGCGTTCATAGCACTGAAAGTGCTACTCTCTCGCCAGCGCGCTGAAAATATGTAGATATCATGCTCTCTAGTTGTCTTACTACATTCTACACTGTAGAACTCATATGAAATATTATTGAACGACGCTTTGACGTTGTGGATTTCTGCAACATAAGTGTGAGACGACCAAAAGACTCCAAGTAACTATTGTTTATATTTTTTTCTCCATATTTTTTTCTTCTTGCTTGGCTCTTCTCGGTTTTAGCCATATATATATAATGTGTATTTTTTATCTATTTATATATTCTTCTTCTTCACACTTAATCGCACGAATACATATTCTTAATCGTCAATATATTTCTAAATCTCAGGCACTGTCTTAGTTTAATTCGAAGCGGCACAAGACGAACTAGTAATAGCAAGATGAGAAATAAAAAAAACGTTTGAGAAAGATGATCCCTTTCACACCCGTAAGTATAAATTTTTATCCTCAAAGGCGAAGTCGTTAAATCTTCCAATTTCTCGGCGTGGGTCATCGTGTTATAAGAAATGACTCCTAATACGATACACACTTATTTAGAATACATAAACCATTAAAGAAAATATACGCGTCATATGGTATTAAGCCATAATCTAAATAGTGTCTAAGATAAGTGATAATGATTCGGAAAGTCTTGGTAGATTCCTGAATTACAATGGAAAAATATCCTGTAATTACCTAAACTCACTACCAATTTGTGAATTGGCACCCACAATACAACTTCTAAGACTCCCGTATGACTATTGAAGAAGAAGCTTAGGATAAAAGAGTCGCTCTTAGAAATTGATATGCGCAGCTACGACAAGGCTAAATTCAGTGAGTCAAGTATGTAGAATGTAGTAGTAGTGGGTAGTAGAGAGTAGTAGAGTAAGTAGTGAGATGAAAGTGCTAAAGTTATAGTACCAGAGTCAGTAGTAGGTAGTAAATGTAGTAGTAGTATAGTAGTAAGGAGGAGGAGGAGAGAGAGTAAGCTGGTAGAAGTAGTAGTAGAAGTAGTATAGTTAGTAACCGTATCAGAGTTAAGTGAGATGAGTTAAAAGTTATGTGACACAGGTCCATGGAGAGTTATGTGACCAGCCTACCTTAGCCCGGATGGTAGTGGCCCTAGTAAGATAGTAGCCCTTGAGCCAATTCTATAGTAGTAAATCAAGATTGGCCCGTTATGGCATTATAATGTAGTAGTAGTATAGTAGTGTAGTTCTCTAAGCTCACGTCCGGTAGTAGTAGTAATAGATGTCAGTAAGCCTAGTATAGTTAATGAGTAAGCTAAAGTAAGTAGTAGTAGTAGCTAGTAGTAGAAGACTCAGTTTAGGGTGAAGATGTAATGTTAGTGGGCCATAGCTCTTTAATTAAGGTTTGATTTGTTAAGTGTAGTGGGGCTAAATAAGGTCTAGGTATAATGCTAAGGTTGGCATAGTAGCCTCGACGGTTAGTAAAGTGATAATAAGAAAAAATGAATACGTATAAAAGGTAAAGGTGCAAAAACAGTGCAGAGTTATATGAGTGTACTAGTTACACTTTATCACTACACACCGATCTGGGTAGCTAAACCACTTCGTAATGTCCACCACTGAATTACTACACGCTATCTGATTATTAGCACACCAAATGAAAGAAAATAACTAATTAGCACCACAGTTTCCACCTCACTTGTGAGTAGTTTCTATGTCTATTTGGTCTTTTCCCCGTCATCAGTTACAATGCATTACGCTTTGCTGCATAATTTTCTGGTCGAGCGAACTTGCCTGTGGGACTACGGCATCCCGGCGTAAGCGTCCAGTCTGTCGCGGCGTAGGTTCCATGAGTGTTGGGCCATACTCGCACACTGTGTTACCGAGGTGTAGACGTCTCTTCACTTCCTATGCGACAGCGATCCGAGAGTTGTGCGAACATCGATGTACAATCTTACATTCTCGCCATCCGGGAGCCTATTTATATCAGTCGTTCCATATGTCCAATTGGGTCGAGCTGTCCTGTTATCCTCAAAAACGATTAATAAGAGAACAAAAGGGCATAAATTTAACAAAGAGTCCCCACTAAAAAGACTATCACGTAGTATATAGACACTTTAGTATATTATTATCTGTGTTATCATTCATCGTAATAACAGGTTTCCCCTAAATGGGGTGTTGGAGGAAGGTTTATGAAAGAAATAGCTTCACCTAAAAGCCCGAAAATGAAGAAGCACAGGTTTTTGTTTCCCTAGCTTTCGGTATGTTGGGATTATATGAGAGTACTTTATCGTCGTGCCTACTCCATAATGCCCCTCTCCAATTGTTAAAGGCCATGAACACGTGAAGAGAAATTCTAACTCTCCGCCTTTATCTACATACTGAGTAGGGCCACGCCGCAGCGCGGTCCCCAGGGAGGCGCCGCTTTGAAGTGCTCATTTTGGGGACCAGAATTTATATTGCGTGCGCGGCGTTAAGCCCAGAAGACGATAGCCCAGACCCACGCTGCTTACAGCAAAGAGAGAGGCGGTCAGAGTAAAAGTATACCCCCCAGAAGTGTGTGTCGGACCGAATACAATGTTTTACGTAATGACCACAATAATTGAAATCACAAACAATCGGCCTTTCTGCATGTGTTTGAAATCCAATGTTTAAATTCCCGTTAATACGCCGACCTCCCCCAAAATTCCCCGTTCAAATATTTGGTTATAAGGGTAAATTGACTCAAGTAAAACAAGCCCCAGATCTCAATTTTTAGGCAGGCAGTCGAGCCTTACGGTTTCTTGGCACTATGACAGCGCCCATTTAATGTCATTTTCGGCCAAAAGGCATTTGACCCGCCCATTTTCTAATGGCCATTGCGGCGGTAACGGTGTCCGAACTCGTTATATGAGTGTTATCATTGGAGAAGGGAAGTAAGATAAACAATCTAAAATGTGATGCATTATTTTTTACCATTGGAGCAAGTTTTAACTATGATTGACGCATTTTGACTTGTAAAAGCTTGAACCTTAGAATTTAACCATTGGGTTCAAAATTATAGTTGAGCCGAAAATCATTGTAACATTGTATTCAATAGCCCTCTTCTACAAAAAAGTATTAAAAATCTGGAAATATATTATCTTTTTGTTGGTTTGCTATCTTGTTTGCTAAGCTGGGCACATCTGATGCTTCCTAAGATTGATACAGTCGCCACACATAGATTTTTATGTTAGTTATTAATGCATGAACTATCTCAGATACGCAGTGCAAAGGGGGCAATGGTATGCCTTTTAACCAAAGGAACTCGTGACGGTGGCTTTATCACATTTCTTTCAAAAAAAAATGCTTACCATGAAGCGTTGTAATACTAGACGCAGATACTACTGAAATCTACTCACTGGGAAATCTTGTGCTGGAACTTCATTTCTGAAATCAGATGCAATAATAATGCTTCGTTGTTAGATATTCATAATTTTTTTTGTTTGTTGGTACATGTATGTTGGGCAGGTGAATTTTAATCTGGGCATATGTTATTCCTCAGTGCTAGACCATCAACTTTTTTTCCCCCATAGTATAGCCCATTCATCCGACTGTTTTAATCTCGGGCGACATACTGCAACTTTGCCTGAATCAAAAACACTTTTATTATTCAAAGGCATTGACCGAAAGATATAGTTTCGCTTATCAAGTATAAGATGGATTTTATAAGTGTAGATTCTAGGAAGGCCAAGACTAGGGCAATGATTTGGGAGTTTAGACCAGATATCATATAATAAGATGTTGCAAATTTTATGCATAGCTACTGTCTGACAAGGTTGCTTCTGAACAACCTGAATAGGCTATGTGGAGCTGCCAGACATGGCAACAACTAATTATGCAATATTGCATTTTTTGTGTATTGAAAAATGTATTCATAAGAAGCAGTGGGTAGTATCTAGAAGAAGATAAATATCGCATTAATTTCAATATCATTATGACATTAGTAATTGTAGCAGGTGTGTTTTTGATATCTGTGAGATGTAGTTGTGCAGCATAATCCAACATTAAAATCTTATGTGATGGGACTGTATAAATTTCAGGAAGCATCAGCATGTGCCAGCTTTCAAACAAGATAGAAACAAACAAAAAAATAATATATTTCCAGGTTTTTAAATATAGCATGTAGCATTGTAAATGTAGAATGAGGTATTGAAATATTATTACACTGATTTTCGGCTCAATATAATTTGACGCTAGCCTGGTTATAATTCACAAGGTCAAGTATATAGTAGTAGTAATCCAGGTTTAAATCGCGGTTTAAGTTCGCGCCAAGCTACGGGGTGCCGGATTCACCTCGCAGCTCCACAGAAATCACCTTCAACCCCCATCCCTCCACTTACTCTATTCGGACGGCATCCTCCTCCCTCAACCCAACGCCTCCTACTCTCGCTCCACCACCCTGATTCTTCCATGTCTTCTTCGGTCAGCCCCCTTCCTCTGGCCAGCCACGTCAAACTCAAGGCGCCCTTCTCGAAAACCATGAATCAACATCTCTCCTCAACACATTCCAACACTACGCATCAGTGGCCTCTTATCTGGCCCGTCACACACACAGTAAATGCTAACCGTGAAAAAAGATCCCGTTACTGAACGGTGAAAAATCGACGGCAACTTACACCTGAAAACATCGCTTCTAATACAACGCAGGTGCATAGGTTGGGCTAGGGATGGGGCAACTGTGACCTTGTTTGCAACCTTTACACGCCGTTTTCACGGTGTTCTTGAAGGCCGTTTGCGAGAGAACCAGTAAAAACCTGATGACGTTTTATTGGACTCTTGCCAGCAGAACCAGTGAAACTGACGGGAATCAGGGCCAGTGAAGACCTGACGGCGATCGATAACCGCATATGTCTGAGGCAATGTTAGCATAATCAACCTGTCGAAAACAGAAATTGCCACGGTGTTTCTAGCAGCTAATCAGTTGGTCCACAATATCAAACACATAATGGGCCTAGCACAAAAAATAAGTTCTCGCTTGATCATTTATATACAGCATTCACAATAACTTTCGGCAGGCAATTATGGAGGGTTAGATAATCTATGGTACAATTATCAATATTATTCTTTCTATTCCGCAACTCCTGGTTTGCTTGCCTTGCATATGATCCTCTGCTCTATCAGTATTGCTTATCATCCATTTGGCCCTGTATTAGCGCGGATATAGACAGTAGCTTCAAATGTTTTTACAAGCAATCTTTTCAAGAACGAGTTATGAAAATTTTGGCTAAAATAGAATTTGAAGTGTCGAATTACATGGCATGAAAGTACAAAAAGAAGATATGTTCTTAGTTTTTAGCTGTGTTGTTTAAGGTAACTTATTTAATTAGCACAACCTTGAATTGTAAATATCTGAGTTGCTTTTACGAGAAAGAATGAGGAGAAACAGACGACGAAATAGGCCTACAAAATACAAAACAACCAGAACAGGAATAGTGTACTATATGTACTGACCAACTATCAACGGTTTGCCACATGGATTAATTTTGGAGGAAATCTTTTGCTTGACGTGTCTGATGTCACATAGGGTTGTCGGGCAACCTGATGAACGCATTAAAATGTGGTGATGGTAATAGATGATGGACGTTTTCCTTCTTTTCTGTTAATTTTATGCTAACGATTTGAAAGATATTTAATAAAATACATTGAAAAGAGACTGCTACACAATTAATTAGAGAGCAAACTACCAAAAGTTTTACACCCAGGGTTTGCTCTCACACACACAACACACAGACAGACAGACGCTAACACACAAGAGCACAGACAACAACACAGGGCATCAACACATTCACCCCGACAACACCTACCAGACAGCAGACACACAAAGCTTACACACACACACACACACACACACCACACCACACCACACCACACAGCAACACACACACACACACACACACACACACGCACACACACGGCCTTGCCACTGCCGCAACGACACATGTAGGTGAATAAATCCGAGGTACTTTTAAGGCCGTTGTAAGCGATGATTGGCAGAGTAATTTAACACCATAAAGAAACAGAAAGAATACCTAGAGAGAAGACACGACAAAAAATCGAGGTTATACAATACACGTATGCGTCATTAGCCATCTGATCACTCATCATGAAACAGACATATTGCTCCAAATAATTGTGTATCGGCACTTTATGTGTTTTATTAATTGCTAAGTTCAGCTTAAGCAAAATCATAAATCAACGTTTTGGCCAAAACAATACATAATCATACGTTGAAGATCATCAGTTTGTTTTTACTGGGCTGCTAACCGGACTGTTATCGGCGATCATAGTTAGGTTGTGGTAAATACGTGTGTCTCATTTCATCGGCGTGCTTAATGTCCAGATTCCCTCCTGCCTAAAAGCAACAAATAAGGTATGGGCGTCTGATTCGTTCTAATCTCCCACTAATGGGTCGTTTCTAATCCAGATAACTCCCAGAATTTCCCCTGCCGCGCAAGGCAGCTCGGATCACGGGCGCACATCCTTGTCGACTGAGGTCACGAATGCCTGGTCATTGATTCATAAATTAGCACTCTTCAGGCTCAGGATATTCCTGTGTTCACCATTCCAAAGCAATGAGTTCAACCGCTACCTGGCAGTGAGTTGGTGTCAGTCTATTATAGAGACAAGGACGAGTACCTTGTTAACAGATCTTGAAGCAGCATACCCTTCCCCCAAATTGCCGAGGGGACCCTTGGGTGGCCTAAGAATCTAGTATGTTCACTAACGCAGGAGACTTCTTTTTATTGAATATTTACTTCTTTTTTGATAGGAAGTCGTCACAGTCATTATCTGTATCGCTTCATTATAGACCCCACGTAGCTAGCTCATAAATCCAATTAGACACGAAGCCGCTGCTACTTGGAATGCCTGCCGCAGATCTCTATAAGTTAAAAAAGATCAAGACCTAAAGAATCAATTTAACAAATTCGCTCATCTCTCAAGATCTGAAATGTTATTATTTTTTG
>JZLH01S0508794.1:43738-55547 GCA_001188425.1 Eucidaris tribuloides
AGCTGAAAATGTGTAAAAGTTTACGCACGACGCACGACGCACGACGAACGACGGACGACGGACAAAAAGCGATCGCAATAGCTCACTTGAGCCTTTGGCTCAGGTGAGCTAAAAACACACACACCAACATATCCGCGTTGCTATAGTTTGGCGCTTTATTCGCCAAAAACCCCACCAAATTTGGCGGTTTTTTACTTCTCTTGGACGGCAGAAAGTTTAAAGTGCCCGCCAAACGGGTTTTGGTGGTTTTTGGCTGTTTTTAGGCATACCTGGGGTAAAAAAAAATCATTATTTCAGTGAAACAAAAATAAGGCCAATCCGTGGCAAAAAACTCCTTCAAACCGCGGCACAGGGTCAAAAATTAGCGGCGCGCATACATGTACATGTATACTTCATGCGCAAAATCTGGCTGCGCGTACACCGCGGCACCCAATTTGTTTGGCCGCACCAGAAGTTTCGTTTTGTGTTATACATCGATTTCTACAGCGTCATTTCTAACCATAAGTCGGGTATGCTACATGTACCCATAAAATGCATTAAAGGCAAGGTGCACCCTGCATCAAGTTGGTTTTGATAAAAGAAGAAAAATGAGAGAAACATAATAGAGGTTTGACGAAAATCGATTAAAACGTAACAGAGTTATGACATTTTAGATTCGTGACGTCACATGCGAGCAACTCTCCATTATGTCATTATGATATAACTACCATAAAGTACCGTTTTCTCAGAAATTTGAAAATGATTTAACCTGTGCATTCAATATATTATCAAAAACATTTTAGACTGGCTTCTATGAAAAACACCCATTCAATTATCATGAACCATTAAAAATGTAAATTTATGTAATTTATAATATATGACATATGCTGAGTAGCTCGCATGTAACGTCACAAAATTAAAACTTTGAAACTTTATTTCTCTATTATTCTTTGGTGGATTTTCGCCAAACTTTCATTAATGTGTTTCTCTCATTTTTCTGTTTTGATTAAAACCAACTTGACGTCAGGGTGAACCTTGCCTTTAAATACGAATTTGGCGGGGTAATTTGGCGGGTTGAGAATCAGAAACCTGACACATACCTGTTTCTGTAATGTTTGCAAAATTCTGGAATCGTCTGATGGCTGCCACCATTATTTCCTCCGTCATCGGCATTCCATTCTGCATGTCACTTTGTCTCAGGTAGTTGTATTGCATCAGATACGACTGACCAGATAAAAAAGAGAAAACGATAGGCCTATGATAAATGCAGGAACGAAAATTTTCAAGGTTTTCTATGGAGTTGGTAAACATATACCCTCTACATCAAGAGCGTTAAAACTAAAGCATATCTGGTGTTAAAGATTAATTTCAGGATTTGCAAGTCCATCATTTCCCCTCATCATCAATACCAAACGGAAGGTTAGTACTTACAAATGGTGTAAGTTTGAGATCTATACGTCACGAACTTGCTATTTTAGGAGAAACAAAAACTAATAACGATATGCTACCAGAATATTGTTCTTTCCGCGAGTTAAAATTTTGCTCAAATTGCGGATCACGATATTATGTGTACGTTTGCACGACCAGCAGAGCACACTGATTGGCTAAATGGCTTAACTCCGCGCGACCTTCGGCTAACGACTGAGCCTGATCGGACAATTTTAGAACTAACGGAACGGTCCATGCACGTGCACGTCACTGCAAATTTTGTAGTTTAAATGTCCAGATTTTCGCCAAAGCTACGTATTCTACCAAAAGCTAGTGTGACAGGTGTTTATTTAATAAATAATATTTATGCTAATCTTCACTTTGTGAATGATTTGAGCTGATTACATTAATTTTTTGACTTTTCTTTCGTGCAAATCCCGTAAACTTTCTTTAATATCGACCAGTACTGTGCGTGTTAAATATAACATCCCATAAAACTCCAGTTTTGGCAGGGCGAGTGACAAACTGTAGTTGTCAAAAGAAAAAAAATATATAAGTTAATGTTCAGGAGAGACAAAAATATATACTTTTTTTTACCGAATCCCGGTGGTTTCATGTTTTGTGATTGAAATCTGATATGTGGACAGAGCAAGGTTTTGATACCTACGTGCAAGATTAAGAGAAATTAACTATCTTTTATCCTCAAAATGAAATACAAGGTTTGTCACCAGTCCAACAAAATGAGGCGTATCATGCTTGGTGTAGAAGTGTACATGACTTGTAAAAGCATGGACCCTACTTCGTAGTAGGGTCCATGGTAAAAATAAATACAAATATTTCAGTACAATATAGAGGATATAGAGTGATAAAATCTAAACATAGAATCTAATGCGTTGTGTTTATTGCATTGCCATGGCAACAATAGCTCTTACGTAGCTTCCTACGTATGACCACGGACCGGGTACCACCACAAGCTTATTGTATAACTTCACAAACATAAAGGAGTACAATAAGTTGTCTTTGGTAATCACGGTACGCCACAGAATTCCGATTAGGTCATTCACTGTCACTAAACGTTACCATCCTTACGTCTTCCCATTTTCCCCTTGTCCCTCAATGCCCCTTTCGTTTTGACCCTCTCTTGACCATCTCTATACTTCAGTGATTTAGCCCTCTCTTTTGTCCCCTCCCGTTTGTTTCTGTAGGCATTTGTCCCAGTGGTTCAATAACCATGATCGGATAATGGGAAACAAGGAGAGGGTGACGGAGAAAATAGTGTTAACAAAAGAAGTTGAGAAAAGGCGAAAGGGTGGAAGGGGCCCCGCCTGTATTCATAATCGTGGAGATACCAAGCCATTCTTGACATATTCGATTTTTTTGACACCGTCCTGTTCTTTCGTATCGTCCCCTTTAGTCTCGGTTCCAGACCATGCAACTGTTTCCATCCCTAGAGTACTAACACTCCCTCTCTGACTACCTCTCTGACTTTTTTCTACCTTCACTCTGCAAGATATATACCTCAGAAAACTAGTCTTAGTTCAAGACAGTTTACTGATGATAGTAGGCCTAATTTCTTTAGGAAATAGGATAAGTTCTAGCGTCTGGAAGCCAGACTTCGTCCCCTTGTCAGCTGATCTGAGTGATTTCAGAGATCTAAATGTCTTGAATATTTTCTTAGTAAATCAAAATGCTGATTTGACTTATTTTCTACGTTTGACTCAACGTCATCATAGACCGACAATAGAATAAACCAAATCTAAATTTTTGTCAAGACGTGACACCGTATACATTATATGGTATTCAATGTACAACAACGCATTAATGTTTCGAGTACATACACAGTACTAAGAAATAAATAAATACCCATATTTAATCATCATTGACACGATTGATTCAACTTTAGGCGTTATTTCAAAACGAAGAGTAAAGCTAACAGATGTTGTTGAAACTCCATTTATAATCTATAGAATAATGTTATGTACTACACTCAGATGAATGAGGGTAAGAAATAAATTTAGCGAAGTATTACTTTTCTTTCGAAGTGAAGATTATTCATTTATAATCTCAAGCTACATAGTTATATTGGAATTAATCTAGCATAAGTTTCGTTGGTGTATTGCAAACGTACATACATTTATTTAGCAATGTTTTGATCTACCTTCTATGGGAAGCGCATAGAGAAATAAACGTGTTCATGAAGCGTAATATAAATGTCGAGTTATTATTATCATACAATTAAGATGAGATAACAAATGTACAGTATAGTAGATTATACATGTATAAAATTGAAACATAAACCCTGGCATTTCATGTTAGGGAATACCCTGGTAACAATTTATGATAAATGTGATAGCATTAATCGTTGCGAATGCATAAATGCACGTAGATTGTTTCAATCACAATTAAATATTATTCAAAATTAATCAGTTTAATTAAATCAAGTATACTACAACCTAGACAGCACTTATGAGCCATTCTGCATCAGTTATACACTCAAACTACACTGTCATGCTTTCAACATGACATCAATGCTGCAATCGTATTAATGTATCATTAAATGTACTTTATTATCAATTCAACGAGCTGATAATACTTTTCATGACTTGAATCTTATCAGTTCATAAATCTTTGCAATATAATTTAGTTGTCTACTGGGAAATGATTTTTTTTCTCGTTTACTTGATTCTTTCCTGTGAAATAGGTATAACAATTGTGATTTAGTTCGGTGTTTTAAAAGATTGGAATCCTATGGATTTTTGTATCCTTTTTTGTCAATTAATTTCCATATTATATTTAATTTGATCGATATGTAAGATATATAAACTTCCATACTATAAATCTGATTAATAAAACAGATAAATACACTGATTAAACAAACTACTAGTATCAAAAAATAAATGCCATCGAAAACGCTATATATAGCCTTTGATGAACTTAAAATCTAATTCAATTAAATTAAAAAAACAGCCAAGGCCTGGATTGTGCGTGGTCAAAGCATTTAACATTGTGCAAATAAGCATCAACAATATAACACACCAATAAAATCGTATAACTGCGTGATGAGTATGAATTTTTTAAATCACGCACTTTAGATAGAAATTCAAAATTATGCATCTAAGGTGACATATGAAATGAAACTTGAATAACTGCAAAATACTGCAAGTCACACAATGATATTGGCAAAAACTAAATTGGAATCATTGTAAATTACATAATGACATAGCGAAAACTAAATGGGAATCATTACCATTTATGACAAAAAATAACTTGGAGTCATGAACCATTTAAAGGCCAAGCATCTCTTTTGCATGCCTAAAAATTGACATTGTATAAATACACTGGCATTTAGAAGAAAATACCATCTGAGAAGATTTAGCAAGGTATAGGAGCTAGAAAAGACTTTTGGTGGAATTATAGTGACCGTTTCTGATTTGAATTTTTTGTCTCGCGAGACAAAAACTTCTACAATAGCACGTACAAAAACGGTCACTGTTTTTCTTGACATTTTTTTTTAATTCTAGGTAATTACTGACCCCCAGATAATTTCACAGACATGTCCTTCATCAATAGCCTAAGGGCATGAGTTATCTTTTCCTGGTCTGCAGGGATGTGTGCAAATCAGATTCCCTGCCTTTAATGATATGGCCAGTACTAAATTAGAATCATGTCATCATAAATTTCGATCAAAATACCCTATCGCCTCCCACCGTTCCGACTGGTTTAAACTTCAAGTTTTACTGGTAAAAGTTTGAAAACGCGATCCACTTACCATAGCATCTCTTGGGGAGGTAACAGGACTCGCAATAGCGCAAGCTACCAAACTTCCAAGAACCACGAACAAGGCTGCATAGGCCGCCATCTTTACGTGCATGTCGGAGCGATTTTTCTTGAAGTGAACTATCGAATAAAACAACTGCTTCTTGTATTCTTCTCGTTTCGTACATTTTTGGCTTTATATATGCTCGACTTGGGTGAAATCGTGAATTAACGTTTGTTAAACGTACGCCCATATTTGGAAGACGCGGATGGTCACTTGCAAGCGTTTGCACACGACACTTTGCACAACCGGCGCGTCTGATCGGAGCTTGGGATGAATGGCGTAAGCAAACTCAGAACAAAAATCGATTGAGTCATGCGGGGAAATGTTTGACAGAGGCGTCGAATTCTGGGGGGGGGGGGGGCAGGCGATCGCCCACTAGTGAAATATTGGGGGCAAACATTTTGATTTGCCCCCCCCCCATAATTTTGACAACTTGAAAAATTCATAATGTGCAATTCAAATATATATTTTAAAAAGCAATGGGAAGCACTACAAAACCATTAAACATGTCATGAAAATATTATTAAACATACAAAATTGTCAATTTCTGTATTACAATTTGGCGCACTCCGAAAATTTGTGACAATTTTTCACTTTTGCCCCGCCAATCATGCCAATCCGAAACCTGATTCGACACCCATGATGTTTGATAAAAAGAGGATTAACCTCAACTGATCATGAGATTTAAAGTGCCAGGTCATAGGTGATTGGTTGGATACGTTTGATTTCAGCACATATTTATCATGTGGTCACTTTTTTTCTGGAGAAAAGTGACGTAACTGCGAGTCCACCTATTGTTGAACCAGTGTTCCTGATTTACCAGTCGCAATGATAACAATTCCTGTACTCATTGGAATCGGGAGATATACATTGTTCTGGTTTCGCTCACAACGAAGCTACATTCGTCATTAATTGTTCGGTGTTTAAATATTACCAGAATGTACTAAATGTGGAATGATTGTAATTCACATTTGAATATATTTATATAGAATTTGCGCAATATAAATGTATGTACATATATAATCATTTTTTTTTTTTTTTTAGAAATCAACACCGAATCTTGAAGGCGACACTAAGGTGGTAGATTTGACACCCAGATTGTCACGCCATGACGTTTTCTTTTTCAAGTCACAGAATTCCCTCATTCAGTGAGGGGATGACAAACCAATGCAGTCATCACAAAACATCGTGATTGTGATACCAACGAAAATAAAATAGATGATAGAAAGACAGACATAGATAGATAGATAGATAGATAGATAGATAGATAGATAGATAGATAGATAGATAGATAGATAGATAGATAGCATGATAGATAGATAGAAAGATAGATATATAGAATGATGGATAGATAGATAGACAGATAGATAGATAGATGGATAGATAGATAGATAGATAAATGGATAGGCAAATAGATGGATAGATAGATAGACAGACAGATAGACAGATAAGTAGATAACTATAGGTAGATAGATAGATAGATAGATAGATAGATAGATAGATAGATAGATAGATAGATAGACAGATGGATAGATAGATAGATAGATAGGATAAAGTAGATACACAGATATAGATAGATGAAATGATATATAGATATATAGATGGGCAATTTCACAGAAAGGTCTACTTTTAGCCAAATTTCAAAGGTTGTATATAAAGTTCATTCCTATTGGGATACGTACTACATAGACCAAAGTTTTTGGTGATTAGTTAATTCTATATATTTCTTGATTTTTTTCCCCAAACTAGTAAAATCAAAATGAAAGCCATATTTCTACTATTGTTGAGGGTATTTGTATGTTATTTTCTTGGTACAGAAAATTATGGAAATTCACTTTTCCTCTTATTTCAAAGTTCAAATCTGATATTGATAGTGATGTAATATATAATATCATGGTTTAATTTCAAACCAAAAAGGGTAATAATGATAAAAATACATGATTTAGCATAAAGTCCATTTTTGTTACGTCTGTCACAATTTTTAAGCATTTCGTTTTACTAAACACTGTAAAAAAAGACCAAATTGATTGATATTTTGTTTTGATGGGCGTTTGCCTGTAATTACAGACGCTATATAAAAACTGTGGAAGACCCGTTTACAAATTGTAGAACTTTGCTATCTGATATATCTGACAGTACGTGTTTGAATGGACAAATGAACATCCTAGAACACAAAAGTTCGGACAGTTATGCTGTCACTAGTACAATATGTGCAGATACAAATTGGCACATTAATTATTCTCAGTCGATAGGAAATTCTGCAACACAGTGGTCTATGGCCAGAATAAAGCTGGAATGGTCTCTCAATGATTTTCACTTTTTAAAGCACTTAATGATCGCTTTAAACTGCAATTTTTCAGGGCTTCATTTTTAGACCGCATTAGGGACACTGGTGGCATGGGAATCATGTAGCTCAGATTTTTCATACTGGAAACATTGTTATACAATGCCTTTTATATTTTTCATTATTAGTCTGTCATTATAGTAATTATATTTGACCATTTTATAGCAATTCCATTCTTGTCACGTCTGTCACAATATCACGTATTGAAATATCTGGAATTTGTGACTTTTATTTTAAAGTTAATGTATAATTTCATGTAAAAAAGAGAGCTGAACAAATTCACATAATAAAGTTTGACAAAGAAGGGCACTATTTATCCATTGCCATGGTAACCATTTCATGATCCTCAACTTTGTGATGAGGAAACGTGAAAAATCTTGCTTGCATGAAAGCTTATTAAATTCATCCTTTAACTTACAAGGTGAAGTACCTTTCATTGAAATGAAATATTTTCTATTTTATTAATAGTTGCAGTAATTCTACAGATGTTTAACATCCAAGAAAAATGACAAACTAATACATATCCCCTTAGCTTAGTCCCACCTTTGTACTTACATGTACATGTTTCCTACAAAATTTTGCTCTAATGGTTAAACGGATGGAATTTGTAAATCTGAATAGGGCAAAAGCTATTGATCTGATTAGCTGCTTCATTTTACTTGATCTAATAGTCACAGACAAAGTCATAGGAATCACTGGACATTTAAATTGGTGTGGGGGTAGAAGTAAAATGGTGGGGATGATTATATTTATTTATTTATTTATTTATTTTAATGTACGTTCAGACAAAGCCCTGACTAATGTTATGTGAGGAATTTTCCCCTTCATATGTCTTTCAATGAGCGGGGAATTTCTGAAATATAGTAAAATACAAACGTGAATATTTAGGGAGTTATTATAGAAAACGTAATTCGTCGGTATAAAACCAGACGGGCGTGAACTCAATACACACTGACAACCAGAAGAGTATTAACAACATTAACTTTGTACAGTGATTGCATCCTTTTGGTTCTCAACAGGTTCTGCGTTAACCAGCGCTGCCACTCAAAATTTTAATTTTCCCCTACGCCGCATGCGTATTTTCCCCTACGGACACCACTTTTCCCGTACGCCCATTAGGCCAACTTTCCCTACGGAGCTATGTTTTTCCCTACAAAAGTCCACTTTTCCTCTACGAAGGTATGTTTTCCCCTTCCAAAATAACCCTAGTAAATGCAAGAGATTTATTTTAATTGAGAAAGTGGACATTGTAATCACCTCGATACTGCGGTATGCACGCGTTACGGTTTCGTAATTGTAGGATATGGTGACCAACTTGGACAATGGATTCACCCAAATAATGTCCACAGACGAATATATATGGGAGTTCTTAGAAAATCTTTGAGGATTTAAGAATATTTTTCGAAAATTGTCAAATTCTACAAATCTTCAAAAATCCTTACTACGGAAGGTCATTCTCCCCGTAGGGATTCCCTACTTCCTACGGTTGGCTAAAATTCCATACGGTAGGGATTTTCCCCTACGAGTGGCAACCTTGAACGGCACATTTTCAATTCGAACTTGAGGTTTCTTGCGTTATTCGTAGTTTTTGCACATATGGGCACACTTCTTTCGTGCATAGAAGATTATGACACTTATCAATATTGTAAGACGCACCCCTCGACCCCCGGGAATGGTGCGTCATGGGTGGGTCATTTACCAAAAAATAATGACGCAGGGTACCGTCATGGAAGCATTTGTTCGTCACAGCATGGTGAATGGGGTGCGTCAGTTTGTATACGTTTAAATAGGCCTTGGTACAGTCGTAAGAAAATGGTCCGTCATAGTCGAGACACACAGGTGCGTCATGGTACATTATATGAAGAAGTCCGAATTCACTTTTGACAAGTGACGCACCATTCCCGGGGGTCGAGGGGTGCGTCTTACAATTGATAGGTGTATTACTGGGCCTAGGGAAAGGGTACTGTATTAAAGTAAGAGGATTAAGACCCGGAATTAAGAGGGATTAGTAAATCTGTACTCAATGTCTTCAGCGCATTTATTGATCAGTGCAAATTGGGGAACAAAACACACAGGGGTTAAACACTTAATCTAAACTGCTTTTGAATCATTAGTAAAGGGTCCTATGCAATACGAGACGTGGGCGTGGTGATTGCAAAGAAAATGCAGCCTGTTCACTTCCAAGATTGTGTCAGGGATTTGCAAGTCCATTACTTCCCTTCATTATCAATACCAAACGGTAGGTTAGTACTTGCAAAATGGTGTGTTGAAAGTTTGAGATCCATACGTCATGGATTTGTTGTTTTATGAGAAAAAACTAATAACGACATTCTTTCCGTGAGTTTAAATTTTGCTCAAATTGCGAATTGCGGTATGTGTACCGTCGCAAGACCAGCGCAGCGGAGCACACTGATTGGTTAAACGGCTAAACTCCACGCGACCTTCGGCTAACGGCTGATCAGACAATTTTATAACGGCCCGTGCACGTCGACGTGACTGTAAATTTTGAAGTTTAATAATTGTCCAGATTTTCACCAAAACTGCGTATTCTACCCAAAGGTTCTATGACAGGTGTTTATTTATACTTATCTTCACATTGTGAACGATTTGAGCTGATTCCATTTCTTTTACCGTTTTCTGACGTGCACATCCCTTACCCTGTCTTTAACCAGCGACAAGTTTTAATTAGAAGCGCGCATTGTGTCGCGCATTGTGTCATGGCATGAATAGATGTATTCATCATCTACGTCACGAATAACCCCCCCCCCATCCGCTTTAATCGTCATTCAAGTGCATCATCTTTTGGTCGCATCTCCGATTTACCAAGAAAGACCTAAGACCGGATCTTTGGTATTGGGGATTGGCTACTAAACTTTTTGTTGCTTCTTGGTGATCGGTGATGAATAACAGCTTAAATCTTTAACATTCTTTAAAACTGACTGGCTAACAGGAGGGAAGCTTCTGACCATGGCATTGCTATGACGTCACGATTGACGTGTATGTCTGACATTAAACGTAGAACTTGTACGCGTAAGCATTTAGTGAACTACCCCTCCCCTCCCTCCCTCCCAAGGCAGCATCATTTGCTTAGTGTAAACTTGGTAAGGTTCGTCAATTCTTGGATGCAAAGACAACTAAGAAGCTTATACAGGCTCTAGTGACATGTCTTGTAGACTATTGTAATAGTTTACTCTTTAAAGGTGTCAGGACATACTCATGAAAATGAGTTTTAATTGATAGTTGATTGTTGTCGGAATACCTTTCTATCGAAAGTTACCTGGGAAATCACCACAGTGTTAAACCAGGGTGGCCCAGAAAGAATGCTACGAGTACGATCGCTAATTTCTTCACCATTATCGCAAATGTCATTAATTTTTATTTCATTGGTTAGAACATTCTTTTTCCAATAAAATGATACCAGATCATTGATTTTGAGTAAGGCGTTTGATTCTAGGGCCATTTTTCGGAGGCAATGCAATTTCCAAATTTGCCAATTTTTCAACAGCGGCGGTCATCGGAACTTCGAGATATTCTGGCGTCTCAGCTTGCCATACCGGACAAACCGCGATGACAAAGGGCGGGATGCCCTCGCTTTCATAAGAAGACGATGCAAGCTATGTCTCCGTTGTGGATATTTTTTGCGTGCCTAAAAATAAACTTGTGTGAATACACTGTGTACAGAACGAAAATACCATGAATAAACCTGAAGTAATACATAAGAGCTAGAAATCTAGTTTTGTTTGAATTTCAGTGATCATTTAATTTGAATTGAATTATTGTATAAGCTTATACCAACGTAACTAGCCTAAGTACATTACACATGAAATATTTTATAATATGTTGTTAGCACGTATATTGTTTCATATTATCGTAATATATTCTATAATCTGATAATGCACTTTACTTGAATAATTGTTTAGATCTCATTTGATTTGACAAACTAAAATTGTACCAATGTTGACGTTACCAAATTCAGTTCGATCCAATTCAAACATAAAAAGACTAGATCCATGGTTTTAAGACTTGAGGTGGCAGGCCTCCTGAATAATAATAATAATAATAATACCACAATGCTTAAATAGCGCATATTACTGCCAAATGCGTCTCTATGCGCTTTTTGAAAGAAAAAGAAAATAATAAGAGGAAAAATGCTGGCAACTGTTAATGATAACTCAGTCAAATTACTTTTTTAATAAATATTTTTAAGAGGATTTAAACTTTTGTGTTGAAGAGGAATT
>JZLH01S0508862.1:9352-36966 GCA_001188425.1 Eucidaris tribuloides
ATGCTTCACTTGAATTATCTCAATGACTTTTCATTCACTTTTTTAAATGAAAACTAATCAAAGTTCTGTTCCACTGGTGGTATTTGCTTTCACAGAGTATGTTCCATTTATGGTTTGTCCTTCCATGTCCAGCTTGTAAACTTTTATTGTACTTCTGCACGTTCTTCCAGGTGATTTCCATTCAGGTTGATACATTGATGTAACCATGCAAACTTGGAATGGGCTGAAAAGCACTGCTGTTACATAATAGACTGTGTATTCAAAACCAATGAAGTGAGACCTTTGAAATTTTCACAGGAATTACAAAATTAAGTGGGCTTTCTAAATATGTAAAGTGTATTGAGTATAAAACTTAAGTTTGGATTTAATTTAGCAGTCCATCAGAGGGACATTTTTTGTGGGACACTCTGTATGTACTCTGTAATAATAGTCTGTCCACATGTTCATTTGAGTTTAGTATGCAAACCTGATGTTTCTATGTACTGTTTTGAAATACATATCTATGTTACTTCATATACTCCATATATTACCATTCCATTATTATTGAAATTATAGTTTTAAATACAAACTAACATATACATAATTTCCAAGATATTCGATTATTATATTGAATGAAGTCTGTGATTACATATTTTGAGCTACATTTACTATAAGAGGCAGTTTTCTCATGTGCAATTATCTTAGGTATTGTATTTACCAGCAATAAGTTAATGTGTAAAATATGGACTTTGTAAGATATTTCAGTCATATTGATATCCTCACTATCATTCTCCTCAGATCCATCATGCAGTCGCCGATACTTCTGTTCTCACAGTGGTGGAGTACATGGCATATTACTTCCGTGGTTAGAGAAACTAGATCAGTTCTGTGTTCATGGTAAGAACTGAAATAAATTATACTGTTGTCATGTATCATGTGTTATTTGAGTGTGATAGGAGATATTTTCTATTTTATCATAATTACCTATATCAAAGTGTTAACTGTTGTAACAATTTCAGGTTCCCCCTGCCCTTGTTAATATATTTTTCCAATACCTATTGAGTGAATAAAATGGTATAGAGGAACCAATAGACTATGTCAGATCGGAAAGCTGCTAACATGAATTATAACAATAGTGTGGGGGTAGTGATGATGATGATGATGATGATGATGATGATGATGATGATGATGATGATGATGATGATGATGATGATGACGATGATGATAATGATGATAATGATAATAGTAATGATGATGGTGATCGTGATGAAGAAGATGATAATGTTGAGGATGATGATGATTATGATGACGATGTTGGTGGTAATGTTGGTGATGATGAAGATGATGGTGATGATGATGGTGGTGGTGGTAACGTTGCTGATGATGATGATGATGATGATGATGATGTTACTGCTGATGAGGATGATGATTATAATGATGACATGATGAAGACGATGATGATGATGATGATGATGATGATGATAATGTACATGAAAGTGATGATGTAACCTTGCCTGAAAATGTATTACTGTAGATAGATGCATTGATTAAATCATGGATAATGTTGATGATAATGATGATGATCATGATGATGATCATGATAATGATGTCTGTCCATTTTTGTCTGTTTCCAATCAGGAGGAGATGATGATGATGAAACTCTTCTTGAAGCCAGTCAAGATCATCCCTGCAATGTGATACACATGATATGCACAATGCCATCAGAAACCTGGTAAGCAATGCGCAAAATGAGAGCAATATCTGTCAAAAAGTTTTTCCATAAGATGTGTAGAATTAAGAGGTAGACTCTAGTTCAAAAACTGATGGCTCAATCTGGTTGGATCAAATGGTTAACTTGTTTAGTGGCCACTGATTTGAAACCTGAAGACCTCAACTTTCGTTCACTGTAAATGGAATTGTGTATCAGTGAGTTACGAATTACTAACCAATGTTAATTACAACAGCAGTCAACTTCAAGTTTGTGTTTTTTAGCCTGAGGAGTCCCTTGTAAACCAGTTAACTATTTTCACTTGTAGTTTATGTTTAATGTATTTAAAACTGCTAACCCTACAACTATTACATTTGAAGTGAACTATTCCCATATTAAATTTTTAAAAAGTAATATGCTCTCAGCTGGAAATCAACAAAATGGAGAACACTTCAATGCAAGATTTTCCTTCAACCAGTGCTGCAGATTATCTTTAACAATTTAGTTGCTATAGTAATTTCTGAAGATGTATGGCCTATGTGTTTTGGCGCCATATGAAATATGTGACCTGTCACCACAAAACGCACCATTAGTCGGAAAACTAAGAAATTGTGTTTTCCACACAGTCTTAAATTAGAGACTCTAAGCTTTAAAATAAGGTATAATTTGTCTAGGATGGACAAAGCAAACCCGTTTAAAAGTCCCCTCACAAGTTTGAACTATCACCAAAGCCATTACTAGGAAAGTGGAGAAAACGGCTGCAAAGACAATGATCGTTCATGCGAAGCGGTAGGCCTTTGACAACTGTTCCGTAGAAAGCTTGGTAAAACTAGTCTCTTTCCAAAAGAGAACTGTGGATTTTACGTCAATCTTTTTTGGTTCTTACAGTCATTGACCTTGAATAGTCCATAAAAGTAGCTTTGAGGTGATACCAAAATTATTACAGGGAGATTTGAAGATGTTGGATAACAAGCAATTATATTTAGGGTTACATCATGGGTAATCTCGCGATGTGAAGATCAAATTTGGCCAAATTGTCAACCTCCCATTAAAACATGGTCGAAGTTCAATTCCAGAAAAATCATACTTCTGAATCACTTCTGGTCCACAAATTTGGACAGATAAAAAGGATGAGTGTGTGTACTTTTAGAAAATATCACAATCTTAAAATTAACTTTTGCAACCCAAATCGACTATCTACCGAATTTACGTGAAAACTTCCATTGCGACTTATTGATCGATTTGTGGTGACAGATCACATATAAAACATTTGGTTTGTAAACAACCAACCATATCTCTCTTTCAGTTGTCCTTGTGATAATCACAAACTTACATTTCTTTTGTTTTGTTTTGTTTCTTTTGTATTTCCACATATTTTGTATAGCCCACCCTCTCCCATCACTGGCCTGGCTGTTGTTACGGATCAGTTACTAGGCAACATACTGATGTGCCTGACACAGAGCAAAGAGTGCATGGCAACACCATTACCGTAAGTCTGATATCTTGTCCCCCCTGAGACAAAACCTCATATTTAAATTTAAAAAAGAAAAGAAAAAAGAGGTGCTTAGGTAATGATGTAGCTAGGATTGTGGATAAGGTTTTGTTAAAATTTCATATGTAAACCTCACTAATTGAACTACTCTTGCTGGGTTACATGTATAAGACTGGTATCCTATTTGCTACTGTGTTAAAGCCCAAGTTTAGTTTTGGGAATTTTTTGTTTATTTGAAAGCTTTATGCCCCAAAGTCATAACCCTGTCTTTAGTTTATTTTTTATTAATTAATGAAAAATCTCGGGGGGACACCCGAGATTTTCAGCTATATTTTACATTATAGCATCCAAAGGGTTAATAAGGCGTTGAGGTTATATGAGTTATACCTCATCTTAAAGAGCAGAGTCTGGCAAGATATGAATGAATAAACAATTAGTACTCGGGGCGAGTAAAAAATAGCCTTGATCCACACACAGTAAGTCTATGGGAGGAAATGGACAGGTGAATCCGGTTAACTTACGATTTTCACTTTTTTGAAGCACTAAATAATCATTTTGAAATGCAATTTTTTCAGGGCTTCGTTTTTAGACCTTATCTAAGACACTTGAAGCATGGAGGATTATGTAGCTCACATTTTTTTTACTGTGGTAAATGTTAGCCAGTGGCCTTAACATTTTGTATTAAAAATACAATGTTTTTCTCACATCAGCAACTTTGATGTTGACTGTATATAAATATCTACACATGATGTCCTAGTTAAAGATTGTGCCATTCATTTGCACATCAAAAAACACCTAAATGAATGAAATCAGCTGAAATCATATCCAATGTGAAGATTAATATAAATAAACACCTCTCATAGAGACTTGGGGTAAAATATTGAGTTTTGGTGAAAATCTGGACGGTTAAACTTCATCCTTTTTCAAATTACTCAGAAGCAATTTCAAAAAATCTGTGACGTCAAATGTGCATGTGCCGTTCTTAAATTGTCCGATCAGTCGTTAGCCAAAGGTCGTGTGGAGGTTAGCCGTTTAACCAGTCGCATGAAATGACCATAACCGCGATTTGGCCCAGTTTGAGGGCAAAATTGAAACTCACGGAAAGAAACATCTCTGGTAACATGTCGTTATTAGTTTTTCTCATAAAAACACAAATTCATGAACGTAAAATGTCTCAAACACTTTCAACAAACCATTTGTTAAAGATATAAACTAACCCGTTTGTATTTAGAATAATGAAGGGAAGTAATTGGAGCTTGCATATCCCTGAACACATCTTAAGACTTGTGTGGTATTTTCCTTTTCACCTCCCAGTGTGTATTTTCTTTCATCTCCCAGAATGATTGAAGCCAGTACCCCGCCCCCTCTGATATCAGAGGAGGGGGGTCAGGAATCGGTGGTGTCCCCCCTCAGGCAGCTAAGGCAGGAACCCTTCCAGGACTACATCAAGCGACTGCTGCAGAGAACCAACTCCAACCCAATATTAAAGTAAGAAAAATTAGTAGTAGTAGTAGTAGTAGTAGTAGTAGTAGTAGTAGTAATCAGGTTTCAAATCCGGTTTACAAATTACCCTTACCCCTTCCCTCCACTTCACTCTATTTGATGCATCCCCTCCCTTAATCTAACTAACCCTCCTACTGTCCTCCAATACTTGCTTCTTCCGTGTCTTCATTGGTCGCCCCCTTCCCCTCTGGCCAGCCACCTCAAACTCAAGCGCCCTTCTCAAAACATGATCAACATCCCTCCTCAACACATGTCCATACCAACGTACTCCCTTCGCCTTCGCCAACTCATCCACTGCTTCTTCCAAACCCATCATCTGCATCAAATCCTCAGTCTTCTTCCTGTCCATCAGCTTCACACCACACATCGCTCTCACTATTGCACTCTCTGTCCTTCTCAGAATCCCCATCTTGTTTTCACTCAAACAATATGTCTCACTTCCATATAATATCGCCAATTTCATGCAATTCCTGTAAGTAAGTAAAAGTAATAAATCTGGCCCATTTCCCGTAATGGGGAAACTTGTCGCCAAGTCCTAAACTCAGCGTCAGATGTGTGAACTAGAAGAAGTGTCCAAAATCTCAAAATTATTATAATTGCAATAAATGTAAATTTTGATTGCTTCATATATCCTGTATATGCTGAATATTTTGCGGTGGTTTTATTTTGTGAACATCGCAACTAAACCTCGGCAAAAATTTTCACTTCAATGCCAATGCAATGAAGTCCCAAAAATGAAACTCTCGCAAATTTCCCCTCTTGAAACAAAATCAGGAAAATATTTGTACACAAAATATATGAGGTATACAATATATGTTGAGTGATTTTTTTTTTTTTTTGTAAATTACAATAAATATGGACATGTATGGAGTGTTTTGAAAGACATCTTTCATAAGGTACGAAAATAAGTCATAATTGATATTTCATTTTCTCCATACTAATGAAAATAAATAAAATTTAAAGTTTTGATATGATTACAGACAACTTTCAGCTATTCCCATGTAAAATTTCACAGTCAAAGCTTAATGAGGAACAGTCCATTTTTGTGGAGATTTGTAGGTTATGATGCACATCACTTTCTTATGGTAATAAGCGTGGATGATTTTCAATTTTGTTTTTCTCAGAATTACTATTGCCGAGATCTCAAAACTTTGCGCAACGTAAATTATCAGAATGTTGCGTCAAATTATGGTAACTCTGAATAATATTTGGTAGTGCTGCTGCCTGGTTTCCTAGCATACCACATAAGAGGTACATGTATTACGTGAAAACTGTCAACTTTAGCACTATGGTTTACATGTATATATACAGAAGTAACAGGAGTTTTATGTAGAACAATGTGATGTTTTTTCAGTCTTGTAATCTTGAAATTCACCTAGTGCATGAAATCTGATTTGTTAACCAGTTAACATAGGTTTATGTATTTTACGGGGATGAATTGCATTTTTGCACAAATTATACACTTTATATTTCATATGTGACCTGTCACCATGATACCCTGAAAAAGTCACACATGAAACATAAACTCAGAAACAAAAATACTTTGGGTTCAAAATATAAATAATAAAACGTTTGTAACATGTGAAGTTCATAAAACATTTTTATTTTTGAGGACACTTCACTTTCATACTTTGTATCATAATTACAATACGTGATACTTTCCTCACCTTTGGGTTATCTGACTTTATCAGGGTATCGTGGTGACGGGTCACATATCAATTCCCATAATGAAATTTAAGCAGTTTTAATGTGCATAAAACGTGTTATTGATATTGCAAAGATGTGACAGAGAAAAAAAAATAACCCTAAACTTACCTCCATCCAGAGGCCCCAGTGCCATTGTGCTAATTCCCAGTGTGTCAGCCTCTAAATCCCCCTCCCCCAATGCCAGGTTTATTTATATCCATCATTGTAAGTTTCTTGATACCTGGTTGGTCATTTGCGCATCATGTGATTAATGATATTCCAACTAGATCTATGGGGATGTCATCCTTGTGACATCAATTCAGAAATAGTCGACTATTTGGGTTTTGACGTCACACATGATGTCAATACCCAAATAGTCGATTCACGGCTTGTAACAAAAGTCAGAAAATAACACCCCTTGTTAAAAATGTGTCGCAATTGTGTCCTAGTAGACTGTAAAAACAAATGTTTCAGTGCTTTGTTTGCCATTTTGCATGCTCACTGAGTCTATTAAATCTTTAACCAAACATGTTTTGTAATGGAAGACAAATTTTGTGGAGGAAGTATATGTCCAGTTTTAATGTACCGTACGCTATTTTTTTCCATGCGCGTGAAAGACAGCGTGCTACACACGCATGGAAGTCTAGCAAAGTTTAAGATTAACACTGGGCTAGATCCGTCAAGTTTGAGTTTTGGTTACAGTTGAAATACGAATGGGGATTAAATAAGTGTTTTTATAGGTTCATGATATTGGTACTCGACTATCTAGAGTGTAAGTTTAAGGAAATGTATCCCTTACCGTACCACAAATAAAAATATCGCGCAGCTGTATGCTGGGCAACACACACGTATGCATAGGGGTACCACTAGTAAATTTTCTTTTCCTTTTTATTTTTCACTTTGTGTAGTTTCCCTGTTAATTCGATGACGGATTTAAAACAAATATGTCCTGTCCTGAGAGTCTCTTTTTGAAACTATGACGCCCTGAGTTTCGTTGACTGATAACTATTTTCCCTCTCGGGAAAAAAAGTACAGACCACGTAACCTTGGGCTCGTCATAGTTTCAACCAGAGACTCTCGTGTCAGGACATATTTGTATATTGGAGACTGTACAATAGATATGCAGATTTGCGTGAAAACATGACATTGGTACTGTATCGAACATGTGATAACTGTACAATGACAAGTCATCGGATGCGTGATAACAATACAACGGCAATGCCATGCATGTGAGTAAACCTGTACCTGGCAAGTAGAGAGTTAATGCAAATCACATTCATTTTCAGGACCAGTTCCAAGACGGATCTTAAACTGGAAGAATGTTTCCAGCTCCTCCTGCGGGCCACCAAAACCCTACGTGAGGAATACATACACAAACAGGACCTCGTCAAGGAGGAAATAGAGAAAAGGTAAGCCTGAATTATTTATGAATGAAGGAGATTATTCAAAGAGGTGAAATGTGACCTATAAGTTTTAACAAACATGGAAGAAAAAAGGAACCAGTGGGACTTGAACCTTCCAGGCCATCCCCGGTTACCAGCAGTGACATGATGAACATTGGAACAAATACCCAGGCTTTCAGTTCTGACATTGTTATGTTAAATGGTCCAAGGTGGACAAACATTATAAGATCAGCAGATTGTGTTCTTAAAAATACAGAGAGCATCATATGACTAAATCTATTCCATCATTTCATTCATTAAATCAAAATTTGACGGCCTTGGACTATTTAACATAACAGTGCCAGAATTGAGAGCCTGGGTATTTGTTCCAAAGTTCATTGTGTCACTACCAACCAGGGATAGCCTGGTGGCTGATGTCACTGCCCAGAAAACAGTAGATGACAGGTTCAAGTCCCGCTGGTTCCTTTTTCTGACATATTTGTTTAAAAATTATAGGTAAACCGTTTGCAATCATAAAAACACAGAGAGAATCATATTGAATAAACTTATTAGATCAGAATATTGTCATTTTTTCACTCAACCTTACCTCAAAAACATTAAATGTTCCTTCTGCAGACCTCCAAAACCATTCTGAATTTGGAGGAAAGAATCAGAATTTTGACCATTCCCAGCTCTTGTTTGATAAGACTTTCCTATTTTTCTTGATAATTTTACTGCACACTCAGATGGAAAATGCTGTTTCTTATTCGTCCCTATTTTTCAGTCAGAAAGGTTGGGAGATGCATCTGTTATGTTGCCATAAGTGATCATACATACGCTGCTCCATGTTGATGGTTGTATAACTATTTGGCTGATAATTAAGAAATTACAATGTGTCATTCTGAACAATTTTTTCGAGCCGCCGAGGTAGAGCGAGACTAAACGCCACCTCACATTACACGATCGGTCTGCAATCCGATTCCAGAGGAAAATGTACTAAGATTTGATATAAACTTTTCAACACATGACGATTTTTGACTGAGGTTCCAAATAATCATATAGATAGTAAAATTGAAAACATGATCTGTTTCCTGCTCTCTAGTCAGAAAAAGGCTAAATCTGTTCCAAGTCGTAGTGACGTCAGAGTAGTCCTGTGATTGTCTATGATTTGAAACTGCTCGTTTGTAACCAAAGTTGAATGATAGATGCCCTATAAGGACCTTAATTCTTTATATGCCACATTTTGAAAGTGAACTTCAAGATCAAGTCAGGTTTCTTATTCAATTTTCCATTTTTTCACAATGGGCATACTTCTTTCATGCATAAAAGGTGTGAATGACTTGCTGGACCTCTGAGAAGGGTTATGGACTGAGTAGGAGTAGTAAGAAGATTAACATTATCTTTGTTGTATTTATTGATCTGCAAATTGGCAAAGGAAGCAAGGTAAGGGTTAATCTATTGGGGTCAAAGGTCATGTAAGTAGGTCATAGTCAAAGGTGTAATGATGTCAAGTGTTAACATAATTGGGCAAGACACTCATGACCATATCCTTTTTGGTACGTTTCACGTTGTTATCATGGTTGGCGTGACAATATCCCACTTTATGAAAGATGAACAATATGTCTGACATCAAATATTTCTCTCCTGTTTTGTTATCGGTGTAGAAGTCAGATTTTTGCCTGCGCCAGCGAAGAAGCAGCAGCTGTCAGACATTGCTGAGTGCCAACACTTAAAGGGTGAGATTAGCAACAAGGCTGAGGCCCTGGCTGAACAATACAGTGATGTGGAAGACAAGCAGGAGGACCTCTTAACAAGGTACAGTCATATTGACGTTCTCAAGGTTTTTGGGTGGTGCACTTGGTGCATGTGAAACCCCCCCCCCCCCCCTTCCTGTCTGAGGCAGAGGAGTTCTGCCCCTGACAAGCAAAAAAAAAACAATTTAAACCCCTTTTCTGCTTTCAGCAGTTGATTTTCTAAACTTTAGACCACCTCCCCATTCCACCTCCCCAGGAGATATGCACTTCCCCATACCCAAACCAGCCTACCCCCGTATTAACTGAAACGGTATTTCCACCGCAGGGTCAGCCCAAAGCCGGCCTTTATTGGAGACCTCAAATCCAGGGTTTTGTGGGTTTACTCTTTATGTCAGGCTAGCCTAGAGGCCATCCCTTCATAGCTCATTCAGTTCATTCATTCATGTATCATTTCCACATTATGGGTTGGAAATGTCCTGATACGTAAAAAAGACAGGTTATTCACCACACATGCTGCTTTATATGTATACAAGCCCCCTTTCTGTGTGCTTCTCCATCATTGTAATGATCAGCAATGTTCATATAACCAAAGTCTTTGATACATTTTAGTTGAAAGATTGATCAAGTGATGTTTTTTGTAGGGGAATCACCTGCTGGCACTGTACTTTGTATTGCAAACATTGCATTCACATGTAATATTATGCAGATAATATAGACTGGACAGCGGTATGATATCATATTTTGTGAACCACCGATATTTTCCTGAAGCGTGTACAATGTTCAAAGTTCTGGGTTCATATATCCATTAGTGTTTTAAATATACAGGCGACTCCTGTTACAACATAGTCCTCGGGACCGGCAGTTTTCTTTCGTTGTATCTAACTTTCATTGTAAGCAAACAGTGAAATATATAACGATATATAGGTCATAATTTTGGGACCTGAATTTCTACTTCGTTGTAACAGGAATTTCATTATAACAGCAGTGTGCTGTACATGTAAATGATGAACCCATTAATGAAATCACATTTTAAAGGGTGAGTGTACATCTGTGTGTCATGCTTAAAGGCAGGGTTCACCCTGACGACAACTTGGTTTTAATGAAAGCATAACAATTAATGAAAGTTTAATTAACAGATTAATGAAAGTTTGGCGAAAATCCACCAAAGAATAGTGGAGTAATGAACTTTCAAAGTTTCAATTTTGTGACGTCACATGCGAGCAGCTCCCCCATTGTCGTAATATAAATTACATAAAGTGACATTTTCTCAGAAGAATGAAAATGATGTTACCTGTGCATTCAATATATAATTAGAAACATTATTTCATACATGCTTCTATGAAAAAAAACCCATTCAATTATCATGAACAAATAAAAAGTGGCAATTTATTCAATTAATATCACATTACATATGGGGAACTGCTCGTATGTGACGTCACAAAATTAAAACTTTGAATGTTCATAATTCCGCTATTCTTGGGTGGATTTTCGCCAAACTTTCGTTAATATGTTTCTTTCATTGCTCTGCTTTTATCAAAACCAAGTTGTCGTCAAGGTGAACCTTGCCTTTAACTTGTCATTTCTTCATGTTTCTTCCCTGCAGGGTGGGTGTGGTCCTACACACCTTACAGAGTCAGCTCCCCGTCCTGTCTGATGCCGAGCAGGGCATGAAGGAGGAACTCAAATCCCTGGAGCAGAAACTAGATGTCCTGAAGAACTCCTTACAGCAGGTAACAACTTGACTACCCTTTAACCCTAATTAACCTCTTAACTCTGTAACCTTAAACCCTTTAATGTTTAACCCCTTTAATCCTGTAACCCCTTAACCCATTAACCCTTTATCCTTAATCCCTTTAACCCTGTAACATTTAACCCTTCGTCCCTGTGACCTTTAATTCTTTGAAATCTTAAAGGCAGGGGATCTCTTTTGCATGCCTAAAAATTAACATTGTGAAAATACAATGGCATCTATTATAGAAACGGCACCAAAACCTGACGCATTTTTTGAGCGTAACCCGGAAGAGGCATGGTGCACGTAGCCCGTAGCCGGGCGACCGTCGCCTTGCTGGTATACGTACATACGTAACTGGAAGACAGTGATCCTCTCACTCGCTTGGCTGTAGATAAAAAGTCGCAGCCGTTACCGCGTTTTCATTGGCTATTCGTCGTCGTATTTTTTGCGAAACATAAGTAATCGCGTCGCTCGAAACTACAGTCACACAACAGATAAACTTTTATCGCTACTTTTGTCGCTCGAAACTCCAGTCACACAACATGTAAACTTTTGCTCATTCGTTTCTTTGCTTTCGCCAGATCTAAGTTTTTGGTGTGTGTAAATTTGTTTTTGGTCGGCCGGCCCGGCCGAGGGGCCAAGGCATAGGGCCTATCATAGGGGGAGTGACAATGTTGTGCTGTATATACGTAGGCTGTGTGCTGTGTTGTGTCCATCACCTGTCCGAAGGATGGAAGGGGCTCTCAGGTGGTTGTGGTGGGCGGGGGAAGGGGCAAGGACAGGTAAAGTCAGGGTGGTGCAACGAGGGGGTGGCGTGGGGGAGGGTGGTTCCCCCAATTGTCGGTGGGGAAGGGGTGGGGAGGGGTTGCTTAGGGGACGTGCGTAGCAAGGACGAGGTTAAGTCAGGGGCGTGCAACGGGTGGGTGGGGGAAGGGGGTGGAGGAAGGGGTGGGGAAATGGGTTGCTTAGGGACTGCTAGCAAGGCAGTAAAGATCGAGGTCAGCAAACAGGGTGGCTGGGGAGTAGGGGGGTGGTTTCAATACCCCCGTTTGTGATTGGGGAAAGGGTTGCTTAGGGTGCCGGGGTTGCCTCCATCCCCTCGAATGACCTTTAATTTCGGAAACAGAACCACAAAAAACATTCAGGTCGTGTTTGATGTGGGCGGGGGAAAGGGCCGATGCTTAGGCTATTATTGGAAGGGGCTCTTTGTTGGGAACAGACCACAAAAAACATTCAGGTGGTTGTGGTGAGCGAGGGAAGGGGATGCTAGCAAGGACAGGTAAAGTCAGGAGGGGGTGGTGCAACAGGGATGGCTGGGGAGGGGGTGGTCCCCCCCATTTGGTGGGTAGGGAAGGGGGTCGGGGTGAAGGGCGTTGCTTAGTGACTGCTAGCAAGGGACAGGTTAAAGTCAGGGGGCGGTGTGCACAGGGCACGTGGCGTGGGGAAAGGGGGGTGGAGGAAGGGGGTGGGGAAAGGGCGTGCTGAGGGACTTACTAGCAAGGACAGGTTAAGTCGGCGCGTTGAACAGTGCGTGGCTGGGGAGAGGGGGTGGTTGCAATCCCCCCCCCATTGTGGTGGGGCGAAGGAGTCTACTTAGGGCGGGGTTGTCCTTCCCTCCCCGTCGAAATGAGCCTTAATTCGGACACAATCCACAAAAACTTTCAGGTAGTTGTGGTGGGCGGGAGGAAGGGTGGGACGCCTTTAGGACTGCTTAGCAAGGACAGGTTAAAGTCGGGCGGCTGCACCAGGGGTCAGGGACTGCTTAGGGGTGGTTGCCTCACCCCTCCCCCCCCCCCCCCCCCCCCCGGCACTCCTAACATCACTGTAAATCATTGTTTTTTTTCATGAAATTTTGGCCTTGGCTCGGCGCCACCCTTGGTGTTAAAGTGATCATTATTGCAACAGGTTCGGTTGGGTGAATTTCCAAAATTTTGTTGTGCCCCAGGTGCCCCCACAAAATTTATTAAGGAAACCTAACAAAGGGGGGGGGGATGTCATTTCGGTCTAAAATACAATGCATTTTGCTTTTGCAAAGGGCCAAGGGGCGACGTAACTGGTGTTGAAATGTCAGTAACTACGAAACATGATAAAACTGTTGAGATTTTTCTTTAGCAGACGGCAAAATGTAGTCTGTGCATAAGCAACTTGTTCGGCGGGTGAGGTGACGGGGAAATTTTCGGACCTGGGATTCGAAAAAAAAAAATCTGCACTACCTCCCCCCCCCCCCCCCCGCCCCCCCCCCCCCCCCCCCCCCCCCCCCTCGCCGCGCTGAGCGAGTTTTCGGCGACTGGTGTCCGAAAAAAGGATTTGTGTAATTGATGTGTATGCGCCCCCCCCCCCCCAAAAAAAAAACAAAACAAAACAAAACAAAAACAAATTGTGGCCACCTACAAATTTCCAAGGGTCCCTCAGTACCCCCCTGTTCCTGAAAAAAAAATCCTAGTACGTTCACTGGTTTTAGGGGTGTCTAAGCATTGTCATTGAATTAGTTTATTTAGTACTCATAACGGAGAGAAGTGGATGGAAGAAGATTAGATTCGAGGTGTTGACGATAGAATTTCCTTTAAATATTCGGGTTTCTCTTATTTAACAATGCTGGACATTGTCGGTCAGCCGGAGGGGGCTAGGGGATAAAATACCGAGGACTCGATAGGGGAAAACTACTGTTACTTTGATTCTCATAACTCGTGGTAGGAAATCCTCCACCATATTTCAGTTTCGAATGTTACCGCGTATAGGAGATTAGCTACAAGGGAAAATGACCAATAATCATGCAATAGATGATTTGAATACAATGATTTAAAAATGATTTATACTTCAGAGATATTGATTTGAAGACATGCACCGTTGGGCTGGGGATTAAGAGAGGGGGATACGGAGAGGGGAATAAAAGGAATAAGGAGCTTGGTGGGATAAGAGGGGGATATTTAGAGTGGGATAAGGGGGAGAATTAAATGGGGATTTGGGGAGGAATAATGGGGCAATTAGGGCAAATAAAGGGGGAATAAGAGGAAAAAAATCAGGGGGAATAAGAGGAAAAAATCAAGGGGAATATGAGGAAGAATAAGAGGGGCAATACGAGAGGGATACAACGGAATAAGGGGCTGGGGAAGGGGTTGGCGGATTTGGCGACCATATTGGGAGATGGGGAGGATATGGGGATCCCCCCAACAAAATAAAATGAGGGAACGAGGTGCGTGGTGCAGCTTCATCGGCGCGAAGCGCCGATGAAGCTAGTTTAGAAGAAAATGCCATCTGGCAACCTCCAACAAAATACAGGAGCTAAAAACTCAGTTTTAGTGGAATTATAGTGACCATTAGACTCAGATTTGAATTTTTTTCTCGCGAGGAAAAAAATCCTACCATAGAAAGTACACTAAACGGCTGTTGTTTATCTTTCGCATTTTTCAAATTCTACGTAATCACTGACCCCCAGATTTCACAGACATGCCCTTCATTAATAGCTCATGGGCATGGGTTATCTTTTCCTGGTTTTCGGGGATGTTTGCAAATGAGGTCCACTGCCTTTAAACCATTGCTCTTTAATTTTTCGAAACCTAACCCCTTTTATCTTAACACTTTTTAATTTTTAAACTATTTACTCTTCAACCCTTTAACTCTTTAAACCCTTTATCTCCTTTATCACTTTACACTTTTAAACCCGTAGCCATTTAGCACTTTAACTCCTTCACCCCCTTACCACTTTGACCCGTCACCCCCTTTAGCCATTTAACTCTGTAACCGTTTTTATTCTTTAACTTATCATAACTCTTGAAACCTTTTAACCCTTTTTGAGGTCTCATTCAACTATTATGCTTCTTTTTGTATCACTCCTTTAACCCTATATTAACTGGGGGGGGGGGGGTCAATTTGCCCCCCCTCGACGAATTTCGCGACCATGCCGCCGTGCAAAATTTTTTCACCGCGTCGCGTGCCGACTTTTTACTTTCAAGTCTTGCACATCTTTTGAGACCATTTTCGCGAAAATTGGAATACCGTTACGCGCTGCGCGACTTTTTTATACATGCATGGTCAACCCAAATATGCTCAAAAACGTGATTTCGTGTAAAATCAATGGAAATTGTGTTTCAGCAGATCATAAATGTATGATTATTTTTGCTTTACTGGCGTGAAATTGAATTAATTTATATTGCTGTTACGATTGCAAGTGTCCCCAAACAAATTTTCATCAAAAAAACAATAGAAAAAAAGGAAGGAAAATCGAAGAACAAAGAAATACATAAGAAATTTACAAACAATGAAATACATAAGAAATTAATTCCAATTGGCAATATGTTTTTGTATTATATTGTATAGAAATGTCAAATGAATATTGTTCACAAAAAAAAATTAGCATTCTACTATCTGTAATAAGTGAGTTAATAGGCAAAACAAAAATTTCATACACTTATTGCATAATTATATTACTTAAAAATAGAAAAAATAATTTTTTGGCAAATTTAACTATACAGTCGTATGTAGTTTATCATCCGGCTCTATGCGCTATGCAAATTCGCGGCGATCGCAGCAGATCGGCGGCGCGACGATCTCAGGGGGGCGGTCAAATTGGACCCCCCCCCCCCCAGTAAAAACTGGTCTGAAATAGCCAGGTTAAAATGCGGTTAATGTTTACGTACAGCAGGTGGCCATATATACACAAAATTTATCTTTTCATATGTACATAATTAAATTGTATGTGGAGCTGTAATCTAATTAAAAATTGCATATGCCTAGTGTATTGTATCATGTCTATTCAAATTTATCTGTGTTTTTTGAACCTAACAACGCTGAATTCTGGTAGTATAATGTATTCTTTATCAATTTGTATGTACATGCCCGTGATGTGAGTTAAGAATAATTAAAAATTGCATGAAAATGTGATTTTTATTGTCATTACCTAGAGCGAAGTTTCGGATCGCGCTGACTAGTCGATGAATATGCCTCTGTCAGTGCGCCCACTGATGTTAGCATTCTTAACTGAAGTTATAGCGTTTGGCACCCACAAATGTTCATTGACCTTGAGACATTCACCCTGAACCTTTGACTCATGTGACTCTACCAAAAAATATTTGTCTTTTGGTTTGAACTACGCCAAATTACCATCAACAGTGAGCACTCGCTTTACTTTAACTTATATAGCAGAAAATGGCATTTTGGTGCATAAGTTCTGACCTTTGACCTTGGACCTTTGACCTTGACTCTACCAAAATATTTGTTCTTTTTGGCTTTTAACCTAACCACCAAATTACATCAACAGTGAGCACTCCTTACTGAAGTTATAGGCAGAAAATGACATTTTGGGACAAAGTTCATTGACCTTTGACCCTTGACCTTTGACCCCTAAGACTCTACCAAAATATTTGTCTTTGTTTTTAATCTAACCACCAAATTATATCAACAGTAAGGACTCCTAACTGGAGTTATAGGCAGAAAATGACATTTTAGGACAAAGTTCATTGACCTTTGACCCTTGACGGATTTGTCTTAAAATCTATTCAATTCATCCTTGCCTAGTGGTCCATCCTTGGTCCAAGTATCATTAAAATCCCTCCAGCGGTACTTCAGCAATCTTGTTCACAAGAAAGTGTGGACGTACGGACGGACAACCCGAAAACATAATGCCTCCGGCTCCCTTACGGGGCGGAGGCATAAAAATGTCTTCATATAACTTCCATGAAACTCTAATGATAAGTTTCAAATACACAAATGAGCCTCGTCTGTCAGGTCATCTTCTGAGTAAAATGATGTGAAAATTGAAAAATTTTATAATCCGTCATCCACATTTATTTGTTGTAGGTGAAAGCCAAGCAAACGTATCAACAAAAACATGTGGCTAAACTGAAGCAAGAGAGCCCTGCCCCCATCCTGAGCCATACCCGCCAAAACCACCTGAAATCACTGCTGAAAGATGAGTAAGTACAAACAACCACAAGCAAATTCATTAAAGGCAAAGTTCACCCTGACGTCAAGTTGGTTTTGATAAAAGCAGAAAAATGAGAGAAATACATAAATGACCGTTTGGCGAAAATCCACCAAAAAATAACAGAGTTATGAAGTTTCAAAGTTTTAATTTTGTGACGTCACTTGCGAGCAGCTCCCCATATGTCATGACACATAAATTCCATAAAGTGCTGTTTTCTCAGAAATTTGAATTTATGTGTGCATTGAATATATAATCAGAAACATTATTGCATACAAGCTTCTATGAAAAAAAAACTCCATTCAGTTATCTTGAACCATTAAAAAATGACAATTTATGAAATTGATATTACATGACGTGTGGGAAGCTGCTTGCATATGACGTTACAAAATGAAACTTCATAAATCTATTATTTTTTGGTGGATTTTCACCAAACTTTCAGTAATATTTTTCTCTCATTTTTCTGCTTTTATTAAAACAAACTTGACGTCAGGGAGAACTTTACCTTTAAAGGAAAATGACAAAATGGGAAGTAGTTCTCAGTTTAGGACATAATACTCACAGAATCAAGTATACTCTTTACAGTTTCTGCTGTGAAAATTTCATAGTCATACACCCTCTTTGTTGTACATTTATTTGTCACAAAATGCTGGGACAGTGAAATTTTGCTATGTAGCTTTCTATGGGATCAATGTCTATCAGGGTTGGAGATTTACTGAATCACTTGTTACAAATTATTTGAAAGTGCTAGTGTCTTTGAATTGTGGTCTTTGTACTGTAGGAATTGTCACATAGAGTTTCTGGTCAGAAGTACTTGGTACGAGTACTAAATGCACAAATTTACAAGTTTGTGACAGTTTTGGTGATAGTTGTGCGGAAATTCAAAACCACTCTTTGGTTACAATCGCAATTTGTCAAGCAAAAATTTCAACAACAAAAAAACCTTGTTATGTTTAATTGAAATGTGACCCCACCCCAATATTTTCCTTAACATGGAACTTAAGAAATGTCTAGTAACAATAGCATAAATTGGATTTCAGAATGAATGTTTGATTACAAGTGGCATTTGCTCCTTGGAAATTTTGTTAATGCAAACTTTAGGTACATCAAAAATGCTGCGACTTTCTCCATAAAATCATTTCTTTAAAACCACTGTATAGCATTGTGAAAGCCCCATTTAAAAAAAAAAAGTGTCAAACTTTGCTGTCCGACATATCTGCCAGTGTTTGAATGGACAAATAAACACCCAAGAACACAAAATTTGGACAGTGATGCTGTCACTAGTACAATATGTGCAGATACAAATTGGCACATTAATTATTCTCAGCCGATAGGAAATTCTGCAACACAGTAGTCTGTTGGGGTGCGGGGGGAACTGGAATGGTCGCTCAATGATTTTTCACGTTTTAAAAGCATATAATAATTGCCTTGAACTGAAATTTTTCAGGGCTTCAATTTTAGACTTTATCAGAGACACTGGTAGCAGGGGGAATCATGTAGCTCAGATTGTTATATGGTGTCTTTAATCCACTCTAAATAGTGTAATATTTCTTTCTGTGTAATTTCATTTTATTTAAAGGACTGCAGAGATTTCGTCACTAATTGCGGAGATACAGAATTTGTCTGTCGCTGTGGGACCATGATAAAGGATCTGAACAATGGTGTGCCTTCCTCAATATCCACAACTCCTTGAGGAGGATGAGAGACGATGGGAGATTTCAAGATTTGTGTTGAAATCCTGTGTTGGTTTTGTACACTATGGACCTACTATCCACTGGACGTGAATCGCTCGTTGATTAATTCATGCACACAATGGTGTATAAATAACTTATATAATTGTCAAAGATTTTTCCTGTGGCAGAAGCAGGTTAAACAAATCTTAATAGCACTAAAACAAATACATTCAAGCACAGAGTGCTCCCATATATAAAATTACATTGTGACTCTCCGTTCATAAGAACACTGATATAACCAAATTTCATTTATAAAGAAGTAAAATCTCTGTGGGGGGTTCACCATATGTTGGATTTCCTTTGTATATTTATATGTTTTGTAACCCTGATATAAAGAAATTTCGTTATAAAGAACAAATTTGATGGGTCCCAAGGACTTCTTTATATCGAGACTGCACTGTAGTTATGATAAAATTTAGATAAAAACTAAGCAAAAGGTAAGGTCCAAAAATCATCACTGAAAATTCCCTTGCAATAAGCAAAGTTATAGTGAAATTTGATAAAGCCATTTATGAGATTGTTGGGATAAAGAAGAACGTAAGAAATTCATTCCATTATAGTAAATGGCGATTGCTAATGAAATAACATTTTGGAACCAACTTTTGAAGAGTGTCCTCCCTTTGGTTCTTGACTAAACAGTAATAAGAATTCTGATATGAACAAAATCAAACTTGACTCCCTATCGCAAAAAGGGTAGAGGGTGCTATTGCCCAACCAGTGTGTTAGTTTGCATAAGGACAGATTGTACTGTGGTTCCACTGGTGTGGCGAACTCATTCTAGCTTCCATAGACATGACACAGGGATGTCTGCAAACTTTGCAATTTTACTAAATAATGCTAGAGTTTAACATTATTTTCTCTTTTTTAAAGGATTTCATGTAACCTTTACACATAGCATGAGAATTTATTGGGTGTGTACACCACAAATTTTAAATGTCACTTTTACAGGACTTTTCAGTTCTCAACCTATGTTAATATATGGTCAACTGGAAGTTTGTTTGTGTAAAGTTATCTTGGACAAGCGTGCCCTCTACTGCTGAATGCCTTATTTGCAATGATATAGTGTACAGAGAATTGAGTAGCCAACGTGCTGTTGCAATATTCTATAAAATTGATTTGATGAGTTATTTCACCATTTCGATTTTTTTTTCTTTAATTTTCATGAGCAATATGAAAGAAAAGTCTGTTTCTACGTGACATATCAGCACGTTAAAATGAAGCCTAATTTTAAGATTTGTTACGAAGTCAGGTTTTTTCACAAAAGTGTAAAAAGTATAGGAAAAAACACTACAGAAAAGGTTACACACAATTTCAAATTCTTGAAATTAGACCCCAATAATTAATTTTGTACAGTGTCAAAAAGTGTCCCAACATATCTTTATTTTGTGTTTTGTGTGAAAATAAATAAAACTGCAATTAAAAAGAATGACAGCAAATAGCATTTCTAGTATTGCAAACAGTTAATTTTGTGTTGAATTTGATCATCTGCATTTAGAGAATACAAAACAGTAAAAAGAACAAAACAGTGAAAGTTTGAGTAAATTTCGTGGAACCATTTAAGATTTACGAAGGTTCGACGTTTATTATAGGGAAGATTCTTTAATTAGCAACTCAGCCACTGCATGTTTCGAGAGTTTGGAGAACTCTCCATTGGGTCTCTAGACATATTTTCAGATGTCAGTTGAGGTAAGCCAGTTTTTTCAGATAATCATGCAGAATCATTTTTTGCTGTTACATACTCAAACTTCAGTGAGAGGAAACTTGATTTTTGATCAGAAATGAGAAAAAGTAACATTTTGTGTGCAAAGTCAATGGTGAGTTCTCCGCACACTCATCACAAAAAGTGGCGGAGTTGCCAGTTTAAAAATTCTCAGAAAGGATTAAATCAATATTGAACATTCATAACCTTCAGCCAAACTTTTCACTTTTTCCTTTTCTTATTGTTTTGTATTCTTTCAATGTATATATGTCTGGGTTTCATTCCCCTTTAAAACCCAGAAACATGGAGGGGCCTAACTCCAACCCGGCCCATTGGGCATTGCCCTTTGGATCCATCCTGGACTGCACAGCAGGCTGCCTTCCTGTCCCTAATCATTCACCCAGTGGTGTCTTTATTGTATTGGACGTCATAAAAAAGTTGTTTGTTCAGTGGAACCTCGATATAAAAATGTTGGATATAGCAAAATCCTGTTAAAACAGGGTCATTTTGTAGGTCCCAATTATTTATATATATATTTTTTTGTATCCTGATATAGTGAGAAACCTGATATAACAAGATAATTGTCATGCAGTTTTAACCTAATACAGCACTGGGGTTATTTTGGAGCTGGAAAGACTGGGGGGGGGCCTAAAGGGCCCCCATTCAGATCTCGGCCGTTGACGCGCGAATCGCGATCAGAAAGTCGACACACACGTCACCCATGACATAATCTACAGAATTGTATATTGATTTTAAAAAAATTAGTCAAAATTATTTTTAATTAATTAACTCTCATGCTCATCTTCATGGATGAAACTAGAATTTGGCTGTAAATCATTAAGTAAAGCGCCTTGAAGTGCTTATTTTTTTGTTTAAAGACTCTTTGCGCGAATTCTGATTTGGAGGCGCACATTTAAAAAAAATTCGGTATCAAACATGTTTTCGTATGTATTTTATTGTTTTGGAATTTCTTATGTATTTCTTTGTTTTTGACTTTTGTTTTTTATTTTTTTTTCAATGGAAATTGTCGGCGACATTATATTCCGTCCATAAAAACAGCAATAAATTAGTTAATTTCAATCCAGTAAAGTACAAAATAATCAGATACATTTATGAATTGGCCTTGAAAACACATTTGCATTGAAATAAACAACAATTTTCATGTTTGAGCGATTTTTGGGTGACATGCAAAGTCCATAAGTTGCGTATTTAAGGAACGCGGTACCGTGCCGGTCACAAATTTGTCTTAAAAGAGCGCAAGACTTCAAGAAAATAGTCATGATAATATCCGCGTGCCTAGCTTCTCGCCGTTAAAAATTTACGGGCAAAAAAATGTCAGGAGGGGGCGCTTTTAGGCCCCCCCCCAGTCTTTTTAGGGTTAAGGTCCTCGTTATAACAAGGTTCCACTATTTCTGCAAGAGTACTAATACTCCTGTACAAATGTCTTTTATTTAATGTGCATGTGTAGAATGAAATATTTGTTAAACAAAACTTGTAAATAAACTGATACAACCTATCATTATGTACTAGTTTGCATTTTGCGTCTGGAGCAGGATGTGATGTGTGTAGAAGAAATGACATGACCACATGTACTGCCCGTCTTATGTAATACTTGCTTAACCACACACACAGACATACCCAAATGCACATACAGACACCTATTCAACCACACATGCACACACATTACACAGACACCCACACCGACACCAGCCACATTATGGGGTTATAATAAAGTGCATGTAATATTGTGGGGTCATATAGTGTGCACTTAGAGTAAGGGCGTGATCACAGTAGAGCTAGTTTTCCCCATGTCCCGGATTCAACCCAGGTCGACGCAGATCGAACGTCTGGAGTGAACTGAAATATAGGCTGAAAAAAACGATCCAGATCGGAAATTTTACTCCTGGGAAACTACAGGGTTCAATCCGGATCAACCCCCATCAACCCCTAGTGTGAACAAAAATTGCCTTTTCGATCCGGATTACCGGAAGTTGTAACCCGATGGGTACAATCTTTTAGACACTGAATACATCGAAGAAATCAGCGCCACACTTAACGTTAGTGACATCACCAACATTTGGTATTGGCTTATAAAAATTTGTTGCATTGCCCGCCTTATTCCGTACAACTTTCTTCGGCTTCTGGCACAGTACCGCTGATGTTTTCGACAATATTTCATGAGCAACAGTTGTCGCATATTTACATCGATACCTGCCATGATTCGAGCTACTTCACAGGTCATTGATGCGAGAACGTTAACTTCCGGGTCAGATATGCCAACTTGCAGATGTGGATGGATGCGAGTCGAATTTTCGTCGCGCGTAGTGTGAACGGAACTATGAATCCGGATCGATCCGGATTGAACCCACATTGACCCATGTCCCGGATGAGAAGGCCTACTGTGAACACGCCCTTAGAATGTTGGTAGAACATGACATTGTGGGTCATGTTTTAGTCTGTGTGTCTGTATGTCCAGGTGTGTATGTGTGTGTCGTTGAGTTTTTTTGTTTATATGTATTGTATGTGCATAGTGGGCTACATTAATAGCACAATGCTTATATAGCGCATATTACTGCCAAATGCGTCTCCATGCGCTTTTTGAAAGAAAAGAAAATGTTAAGAAAAATGCTGGCAACTGTTAATGATAACTCAGTCAAAGTACTTTTTGAATAAATATGTTTTTAAGGAGGATTTAAACTTTTGTGTTGTAGAGGAATTCTTCAAATATGATGGGATGATATTCCAGAGTGAAGGGGCAGCATAAGCGAAAGATCGTTCCCCATAAAACTTAATCTGAATACTCGGACAATGCAAAAGATCCTTTTCAGTAGATCTTAGATTGCGAGATGGTACATACCTAATTAGACATTCAGAGATGCCAACCTTCAGTACTCTAAAATCGTACTGAAGTTGCCTAAAAATCGTATTTTACTAAGGAAAGTCGTATTTTGTAATAGACTACATAATTGTTGCAAGTCAGACCCAGGCCATATAATGCAGAAATGTGTTTCCAAACTACGCTGTACTCACTCAAAATCAATCAGGCAAAATTGCCTCCTTCTCTTCAGATCCTTTGACTTTAAAAATAATCATATTTTTTCCTTCTTCAGTGTCCAAAGCTATTCCTCATTATGTCTGTATTTCTGCTATTCTCGGGTTTGTACAATACGATTTAGGGCCAACTTTGACCGTAACTCCCGATGCACTCCGTGACAAGTACCATACACACTAACACCAATATGTTATGAATGGCGGCGAGAGCTTTACACACAAAACGTCTATGGGCTGTATCACTTGTAAATCACTGGATCACTGTATCACCTGAAGAATGCGTGCGTGCTACCAGCACGCACCGCCACTTGATAGGTCAATGGGGACAGCCCACTGATCTCCCACCAAAACCATGGGCATTCACCAGAGAGATTCCAACACACTTTCGCGTGCACACACTGCAAAATACATTTCCAATATACAAACTGCATAGCACGTGCGTGTACAGATCACTAACAAAGACTTCATATATGGAAAGGCAATGGGACAAAAACAGGATAATGACAGAAAGTCAGGAAATCGTATTTTTGATGGCCAAAATCGTACTGCCGTATTTTGGGTGAAAAAACGTAAAAATACGGCAAAAACGTAACGGTTGGCATCTCTGGACATTCACTGAGATATTTTGGCGCCATTGCATGCAAACATTGAAAGGTTATGAGCAGTATTTTGAACATTAAACGTGACTGGATTGGGAGCCAATGTAGTTGCTTCAATACTGGTGTGATATGGGATTGTTTCTTAGTGCGGGTGATTAATCGTGCTGCGGAGTTTTGAATTACTTGCAGTCTGTTCAGTTGGGAATCTGGCATGTTAAAGAGTAAACTATTACAATAGTCTAGATGACATGTCACTAGAGCCTGTACAAGCTTCTTAGTTGTCTTTGCATCCAAGAATTTACGGACCTTACCAAGTTTACACAAAGCAAATGATGCTGCCTTGCACTTTGCTGAAATAAACCTGTTCATGACCATATTTTCATCAAATATTACACCTAAGTTTCTGGCTTTGTGGGGTGAATGTTAGTAGAACACAATATGTGGGGTTATTTTGAACTGTGGGATAGCCCCACAATGTGGGGTTACACACCAGTGGGACTGACATACAAATCACACACACTGAACACTGGAGGGTTATATCTTTAGCCACTGGTATACCCACACCCCTTCACATCATTTTTATATATTTCAATCCCGACAATGCAAAATAATGTCAAGTTTTACATACATATTACCCCACAATGTAGCTCTGGTATGGGCACATGGACAGATATCCATAAACACAGTAATAAGAACACAACATTTTGGAAAAGTGTAGCTTTACAAGCATATGCTCAACAGTTTTCTATTCATAATAGCACATCCAGTATTTACGGTATACACGTACAAAATTGTTATTTTTTTTTTTTTGACATCAAAATATGATACTATACAGTTCATTATTTACATGGTAAAATAAAATGAGCAATACTTTGCCAATGTTACATATGCAGCAGTCTATTTACACATGCTTAATAACATATTGCTAGTAAATTAAATAAAATCATGCCAATTAAAATATTGCTAAAAGAAACATTTATTACAAAATGGTTAAATTCATTACAAAAAAGGATAAATCAAAAGGTATTTCAATACAATTAACTAATTTTTCCCCGCTTTTTTGTTGTGGGGGCTGATGAAGCAGGGAAAGGGTATTTCAAAATAAATTAATAAGAAGAAACAAATATATCCACGATGCACATTATATCCTTGCAAAAATATTCCTCGGTGGGTCATTAACAATTTGCTTGCTGAGCTAACTTTCGGGAGAGTTAGCCAGAAAGTGAATTGTTATATGCATAACTTTCCAAAACCTACAATTTTCTCTTAACCCGTTGGAGACTAAGTATGAGTTAACTCGTGTTGGAGTCTATGGAAAGTGCGTGTTATAGTGAAGTCAAATTGTCTCCAATGGGTTAAACTTCCCATGTAACCGCCACAAGGCTTTTTACACATTTAATTGGTCACATGTCACTTCATTTTGAAGTGAATTATAGTCATTCATTATAGTTAATTTAATTCAGTGATGTTTAAAAATCAAATTAATAGATCATTGTCCTCCCAACCAATTGGTGTGCCATCAGAAGCCCAGTGAGGTTATATGCAAACACATCTTGTCTACCGGTATTTACCCATTAGTCTATGGACAATTTATTTAATGCATCACTCACTGATTGGTGACGTGTCCAATTATAAGTATGTTACAATTACTTGTCATGCTCTATTTGAACTATTTCCTTTTGACTATGGTTTTATATGAGATACTGGTGGATACATGTAGCTAATCTCACTGCGATGACTCTGCAGGAAACAATTGCAAACTAGTTGTTGGCATGGTTGTATCTGAGGCCAAATTCTGTCGGCCTCGGTCTCGGTCCGAGTCACCTGTACAAACCCTATGAAAAGATTGTGTTTCGGTATGGCCTCGGTCTTGGAACCTCTAGTCTTGGATACAACACTGGTTGCTGGTTACAGTGATATCAACATGCAAGTTCAAAATGTGGCCAGACTGGGCTTGTCTTTGGGACAATGTGAAAGGTAAATCCGCCATGTTAAGAACAAACTGACAAATTACTGGTAGATGGTTTTCATTTCCATTTTGTTTACTTCTCTGGTATAAAGGTCTCATGCATTTGTTCACATGATGCATCAAGTGTTTGAAACCATAAGCTTAAACATTTTTACAGCCCTGCACATAACATCATTGTAATGCATTAAACAGCATGAGACATCATTCAAATAGCAAGACAAGGGGACAAGGTGACCCCCCAAAAATAGCACCAACCTTGAGTCATTTGTCGATTTTGTCCTCTAAATGTTAACCCTGTTACTATGGCAACATGCACAGTGATTTGTACAAGTCCCATACAAACACCAATGAAAGAATAACAATGGCACAATTAAAATTGATTTATTTTACACATTCTTCACTTCAAGCAGACAAATTGTCTGACATGTACTCTCCAGATCCATCAATACAAAATTGTCAGTCTTGATATGATTGACATAATTCCCCATCAGTCTCTGAAATTAAGACCATCCCACGAAAGTAGACTTTGCTACAAAATGCTATTACATCATAAATACACTCACAAATCAATGTGGAGTGTATTGTTCATGATATTGCACAAAATGCCCCCAAAATACAGACTCTTCTCATATTCAAAAGAAATTACAAGTTGATATATAAATGATAAGGAAGTAAAAATTATAGATGTTAATAACCGGTTGCCCAACTCATTATTCATGTTACTGGCAAGATACTAGAATTACACTGAAGACTGAGGACATCTGAATGCCTACTAGCCAAAAGATGTGTGGTAAGTAGCTTGAAAATTCATTGTTTATCAGCTTGAATGTGCTGTATTTTGTCTGTTTGCCTCCCACAGTTCTTCAAAGAAGCAGAACATCAAGGATAAAATGTTAATGAAAGTTTGAGAAAAGTCAGATAAATGTAAATAAAGAATTTCATTAATTTTTTAAAAGCATCAAGATCATTATTAAATTAGCAATGTTAACTGTGAGCAACCCTCCATTCATTTTGTATTTTTATTTTCCTGAATTTCTGGGGGCCAGATGTTCCACATGAGGAACCTTCGATCTTCTGTGTAAGGATCATTCCTGCCAAAATTGATTTTAATCCAAACATACATTTTACAGAAGAAGATCAAAATGTGAAAAGTTTATGCACAACGAACGACACACTGCAGACAAAAAAAATTTGCTACAGCTCAATCGAGCCTTCAGCTCAGGTGAGCTAACAAGAAGGTGGAAATTTGGTTGAATTACAACCAAACCACTATCCCATATAATTGGAGATGACAATTGACAGACACAATTCTCCACATCAACATTACTATAGTTGTGTGTTATTTGAGCAAACTTATTTTCCGGCCCCCTGTTGAAAAAAATATCCTTGCTAGCCACTACACTCTTT